>VXAC01005300.1:21343-45804 GCA_013399225.1 Rhipidura dahli
AGCGAGCCCGGGGCTGGGGCCGGGGCCGGGGCTGGGGCCGGGGCCGGGGCCGGGGCCGCGGCTGAGCGGGGACAGAGCGGGGCCGCCGCGCCCTTCCAGCCCCCCGAGGGCGGCTTCGGCTGGGTGGTGGTCTTCGCCGCCGCCTGGTGCAACGGCTCCATCTTCGGCATCCACAACTCCTTCGGGATCCTCTACATGATGCTGCAGAGCGACCTGGGCGAGGGGGAGAAGGACCCGGCGCTAGAGTTTAAAACAGGTACGGGGCTCCGCGGCCCCTTCCCCGGGCCGGGCAGGGCGGGCGGGGGGATCCCGAGCGGAGCAGAGATGCCCGAGCGGAACGGGGGAAGGTGCGGCGGCGCGGCCGGCGCTGCCTCCCGGAGCTGGAAGCTCCTTCTCGGCTGTGTTGAACCTCGATTGCTCCCTGCCCCCTCTATCCTCGTAGCCGTGGCTATATTTATCTCCGACAGCATCATGTGTTTCTAAGCTGCGATGTACTCAATTAAAAGTAATTCGGCTGAAAAACACGCCCTTAGCTTGTCCTGCCGGTGTGTCTTGGGGTAAAGCAGAGCAGCGCTGGTGAATCAGCTGCTGGGTGTGAGCCACCCCCTCTAGTTTTCTTTATTGTTGTTCTATTTTATGGGTTTTCAAGCTTTCTATCTGGCTGCCTTATTGGCCGGGGGTGGCTGCAGGAGAGCATCTGCCTGGCTGCCACGCTTCCTCCGAGGCGGTCCATTCAGAGGGACAGCCGGCGCAGGGCAGGGCTGGCAGCGCCGCCTGCGCGGTCACTCAGAGGGCAGCGCGGGGTCTCCAGCATTTAACATCCCTGAAAAGCGAGATCCATGGGCTGCAGTCCACTGTGTGTTTCGGTAGGACCCACAGGCCCGGCCAGGATGCAGACTGGCTGGGGTTATCGTGGAGAAAAGGGATGTTTCTTGCTGCCAAGAGCCTGCTGTTGAAGTAGACTTGGCAGATGGACACCAGCCTGCTGGCGTGGTGGTCCCAGCTGGACACCGGTGTCGGGAGGCCCAGCCTTGTCCCAGGTCCTGCTGTCCTCCCTGGAAGATCATATCCATCCCTGTGATGGACACCCGTGGCCCACCTTGCTCTTATCTGCCGGGTGGAGAGGAGCATTCAGCATTGAGGGAACCTGCTTGTGGTGCTGTCCTGGCTCTGGGTGGGACGTGGGCAGCAGCCACGGACCAGGATTGTGCTGGGGAGAGAGGAGTCCCAGGGCTGTATGAGGACCTTACAGCCTTGTTCTGGGGACCAGCGCTGCCCGCGTTCCCTCCCTCAGCTGGCGCATGGCCGGCGAGTGCGGCGGGGAGCGCGCCAGGATGAAATTCATTACGGGATCCACCACCACATCTACAATCCCAAATTAACTCTGTGATACTCTTACCAGGGAAACGATGCGACCGTGTAATTACGGGCAGGAACGGAGTGCCACAGGGAGCTGTGGACGTGTGGCCAGTCGTAATTAGGGTGATGGATGGGCTGGGAGTGAGTGTGTGCGCACGTGTGATGCCCAGGAAGCTCATAGTGTAGCTCTCCGTTTCCTGCTGCCTGTGATTGTATCTAGAAAGCCTAAGGCAGGGCTCTAAAGGTAGAAGCGGTAACAAAAGAAATTAAATACTGCAAGTTCTGGTGGTTTAAAGGCTCTGTGCCCAAGACAGAGGTTGTAGGAGTCAGCATCTGCCTCTTGCTCCTGCCATCTATTTATTTAAGGCTATGACCGCACAGAGGCCTCGAGAAAGAAAGGCGTGTGGGTGTGCGAGGTGAACCCGGGCTGGGTAATTAAATTGCCTGGGTGACGAATATATGCATTTTGGTCTGGGTGCTTAATGAAGAGGCCGTTAATGAGCCCTGCCGAGTCGTGGCACCGGGGTTGCGGTGCCGAGGCTCCGGCGGCGGCGGAGCCCATCTGCGGCACCTCCAGGGCTGCAGCTGCACTGGCTGGGGCCGAGGGCAGCGGGGTGCAGCCTGGGGCCCCCCTCCAGCCCTTCCTCCCTCGCTCCCACCCCTCCCCGCTCCAGCATTGCATAATTTCCCCGCGGCGCTCGTTTGCGTGCAAACATAATCAGGAAAATATTGTAGCTCCTTTCCAAGCACTAAGTGATATGGCCTTCCTGAAAAGACCGGTGCTGTCTGTTTGTCCTCCGACGTCACTCGGAGCCCGCCAGCTGCAGGCAACAGTCGGACCCCAGGGAGCCCCTCATCCCCCGCCAACCGGGAGCAGGTTGGGAGGATGAGGATCCGCTCCCTACTCCTACAGTGGCATCCCAGTATGGCTACGGGCAGGGCTCAGCCTTTTGTCTGTGCTCTTAAATTTCCTCCAGGTCTCGGGTAGGTGGGTTTGTATCAAAGAGGGGGTCTGGAGGCAGAATGGGCAGTAATGGTGTCCGCTGGTCAGGCATCCCTTTAAAAATAGGGTTCTGTTTATGCTGAAGCGGGTGCAAGTCGGCACTGAACAATAGCCGCCCCGGCTATAATTATCAAGGTTTATTTCTTGTTTGCATTGGTCACGTTTTCTTGCGTTTGATCTTGAGAAGCGCAGGATCCGTGGAGTTCAGGTCTGGGGTCAGGCTTTGAAAACAAACCCCGTGGCAGCAATGCATCGAATGCATAGGCTCGGCTCTTTAGAGAAATATACTGTGCTGCCTATGTCAACAAGCACGGCGGGCTGGGGTGGGCGGGCTGCTGCGACCACCGCGTGCCCCTTCCCCGCGGGACGCCAGCGCCGGGGCTTTTGCGAGGCACACTCTGTGCTTTCGGGTTTGTTTTCTTGCGGGGGGGAGTGCAGGAATGCTGAGACCGGAATAATAAAAAAAAAAAATAATATACATGTGAGCACTCGGCCAGGAAAAAAGAAAAAAAAAAAATCCAGCTTTGCTGGAGAGGTGTTGAGTGATGCTTGAGGGTGTTTGCTGGGAGATGAGTGGTGACGTTTCCCTCCGGTTGTACAAGGCTCATTCCACTGCTGAGGGATCCGTGGATCCATGGCTGCAGCAGTGCTGGTCCCACGGTGAGGGCTGACACAGAGCCAAGGGGCAGAGGAGCCATCCCAGCTCATCTTCCCCAGCTCCAGCAGCCCTCCCGAGTGGCAGCACGGTCCTGGTGAGCATTAACTGGGCATTGACCTTCTGACATCGCTGTCTGCCCTGCCGCTGCTTGGATGCTGCCCCAGCCTTGGGACAGGGGACCACTGAGGGACCCTGTGAGGTCCTGCTTGCACTGAGCCACCCGAGGGTCCCAGAGGGTGGTGCACCTACCCGGGGAGAGCTGGGAGGGTGACCCTTCTTGGTGCATCTTGCTCCTCCAAGCACATCCTTGCTGCCGTGCCTGAGGTCTAGAAAGCCCTGGTGGGACAGCCTGCAGAGACACATAGATTTTTTTTTTTTTTTTAAGGGTCTATTTATCTTTTTCTTCTCCCCTCCTCCGCTTTGTGTCAATATCCCAGGTATAGATTAACTCTCTTTGCTTAATATTTAATGTTTTGGTTCCTGGAAATGGATCTGAGAGCACTGGGAGAGATGGCCTGAGGAGCTGCTCTGGTTTGGCTGCAGCTCCTCTGAGTGCATCCCTGTGTCTCTCAGCATTCTCTGATCTGTGTGCAAGAGTCTGGGGGGCAGCATCCCCCCTTTAGTCCAGCTCCAGACAGGGAGCAGAGGCCCCTGGAGCTCCCTGTGCTGGGTGGTGCATGGACCACAGTCCTTGGCTGACCAGATCTTGAGGCCAAAGCAGGGCTGATGCCACCTTTATTCCTGAATTCCCATCTGTTTTACTGGGCAATTTCTTTGTGCTGATTACACATCTTTAGGACAGGTGAGCAGGGGTGGAAAAAGCTATTTTTACTCCAGCATTGTAATGAAGGCTTGGTAAGAAAAAGTGAGTTTGTTTTTTGGAGAAAATGAAGCATTTCAGTGCTGACAGTCGTGTGAAAGAGGGGGAGGAGAAGCCAGGGGCTTCTCTTTGGGCTGAGAAAGATTCTGTGGGTGGGTGAGCATGGCTAGAGCCTTAGGAGCTGGGAAGAGAAATCCCAAGGGGAGGGTAATTCACAGAGTGCTTGGTGTTGGAAGGGACCTTAAAAATCACCAGATCCCCCCCCTGCCATGGGCAGGGACACCTCCCACTGTCCCAGGCTGCTCCCAGCCTGATCCAGCCTGGCCTTGGGCACTGCCAGGGATCCAGGGGCAGCCCCAGCTGCTCTGGGCACCCTGTGCCAGGGCCTGCCCACCCTTCCAGGGAACAATTCCTTCCCAATATCCCATCCAGCCCTGCCCTCTGGCACTGGGAAGCCATTCCTCCTTGTCCTGCCTCTGTCCAGCTCTCTTGGAGCCCCTTTAGAAGAGGGGGAGAATCCCCTCCCTCCTTATTGCTCTGGATTGCAAGATGTAATTCTTGGGAATGACCCCAACTGAATTGGGATGATGGGCTCATCGTCCAGTGCTGGCACTGGGAGGCTCCCATCTCCTGGAGGTGACACTGTGGTGGTCACCTTCTTACCCAAATCTGCAGGATCTGGGGCTTTCATTAACTGCCAGGGTGCTCTGCTGGCCCCGTTTCACAGCTTTATTGGCCGAGGGTGCCATGGAGCTCAGCATTCCTGGGGCCTTTCCCACATCCATCAAGGTTTCCAACCCTCCTCTAACCCCACAGAGGGATGCACTGACAAGAACAATGTTTACATAGCCCAGATGGGGATGTAAATCCAGGAAAAAGAGATAAAAAAGACGTTTTTACTACCTTGCCCTGCCAGCTGGGGAGTACAAAGGGCACCAGGGAGCTTTCGCAGATTTACTGGGGGTTTCCCGTGGTGGGATGCCAACGTGCCAGCACCAGGCTCTGCCCCAGCTCAGCTGCCTCTCTTTTGGGAGCTGAAGTTTGTGATCACAGGGAAACAGGGGGGAGTTTTAGAGGAACTGGGGTTTTGCCTGAGCTGATTGCAAGGTGCCGTGTGAGATAAAGCAGCCTGAAAAGCAAACAAAGCCCAGTCATGTTGTTAAACCTGGTTCTTGGGAGCGATTAAGGTTATTAGGAGGCCGGAGTGCTGTTTCTAAGGGAGGTTCTTGTTTTTCAAGACTGCAGGGGCCCTCTCAGCCAGCACATTTGCCATTTTAGTGGTTTTTAATTTACTTTTAAGTGTCCTTCACCAGCCAGCCAAGAAGATGCAGGGCTGTATTTGCTGGTGGCCATTGTCCTTGAGTGGTGGCAGCTCCTGTGACCTCGCTGTGGCATAGGAAGAAGGGGGGACGTAGAGTTGTGCAGTTGCTTTGGAGTTTTTTGGTCCTTTCAGCTGCAACTAAATAAACAAAACCCCCTCCACTTTGTGGAGTTTGGATTGCAGGGTAAACTTGGAAGGTGCAGCTCCATCACTGAGACTGGGCTGGGAGCAGGAGGAGGATGAGGAGGGATTGGAGGGTGAAGGGGTGAATGTTGCAGGCCACAGGGCTGGGATGGATGTGGAGGCACGAGGTGAGGTGGGCTGTGATGCAGCGCGAGGTTGTGGGGCTGCAAAGGGTTTCTTTTCCTGTTTTGGGGAGAAACCCACAAGTTTGACAAATCACCTTTTAATTCCTTAAAAAAAAAAACCCCTCAGCAGCTGGAAGCTGAGCATCAGCTGGGATGGTTCTCATCCAGCACCTTAAAATAGACCCAGCCCATCAGGTTGGGCCAAGCCCCACAGCCGGGAGGTGCTGCTGACCTCGCTGGCAGTGCCGGGGGGCCGGCTGTGCATAGCTCACGTGGGCGTTGGTGTCCCTGGGACAGCTCCTCTGGCTCTCCCTCCTTGCCCAGAGCGTCCAGACGGGTCTGTTCACAGGGATTATCCCACTCACAAGGCAACCCCATCAATCACCCCATCCCGCCACGTATCAGCCTTCCAAAAAATCTGGTGGTGTGATGGGGACCATCAGGATTGGTGGATGTGGAGCCGAATTCCCTGCAGGGCAGTTTGGGGAAGGAGGAATTACCTGGGTTTCCACTTTGCCAAAGGCTGATTTTTGTATCCTGTGGTGTGCACAGGGGAAATTCCCCAGTGGCAGCAAACCAGCGCTGCTCCTGCCGTGCTGACAGGGAGGTGACCCCGGAGGGATGGTGGCACTGCCGCTGTGCCTGGCAAGATTTGGCACCACCTGGATTGGAGCCCAGAGCAGCCTTTTGCTGCTGGATCCGGGTCACTCCCAGTGTGGCACACGCCAGCAGCAGGGGGCCAGCACAGCCCCATGAGGTGACAGGTGGCTGCTGGGGAAATCAGCGGTGTTTGGGTTGGTGCCACGGGCACTTCCAAAGCTGTGCCCCCTTGCTGGACACAAATGAGGGTCCAGCCTGGCTCCATAATTGTGAAATAGCTTGGAAAAGGCCTCTAAATCATTGGGTCAAACCATACTGGGGTTCTGCCCACTGCTGGCTGCTGTCCGAGTGCCATATGGAATTCTCTGCAACGTCACCAAATACCTCAGTCTCTCCCCCTCCCTTTTTTTTGGAATGATCACCCTTCATTTTGGAATGATGACCCTATGAGCGGGTCAGAGCATGGAGGAGGATGTCAGAATTTCCCAGCTGAGACAGAGGCCACGCACCCACGTCTTGCAGCCAGTGGTTTCCCTGAGGAGCCACTTTTCCCTGGATCTCCACGACCTCGCTCCCGTGCATCCCGTGGCATCAGCACGGCAATGGGCAGCGAGAGGACTGGACGCCAGCACAGCACGTGTGCCAACACCCTGCTGCACCCATTACAGCAGCGATTTGTTGTGTTTTCCCTTCCTCGAAGGATTCATTATTCCCTGTTGCCAGGCGAGGAGATGCTGCTCTTTGGCATCCAGCCCTGCTGAAAAAGGCCTGGTGGAGAGATGTGTGCCAGGCTGGGCATGGCCGGGGGCCGTGCCCGGCTGTCCCGCCGGGCGTTGCCGTGCCCGCCGCGGGCACCGGGAGCGCTCGGTTCTCCGCGGGCCCTTTCCGCGCATCCACCCCGAGACGGTCGGGGCGGTTGCAAAACCCACATGACGTGCGCTGGGAATTGCTGCAACACGCTCGCAGGCGCGGGCCATTCCAGCCTCTCCCCGGCACCTCGCACAACAGGTCCTGCCAGCTCCGGGGCCNGCGGCCAGCGCAGCTCCGGCCTCCCTCGGGTGCTCCCCGCGGGCAGGGCGGCACAGCCCTGCATTCCAGCAGCATCTCTGCGGGGTTTTCCCCCGCCCCCGCCCTCGCCCTTTTAGTCGTAGATCCCTAAAAAGTCACCGGATGCGCGAGCTTGGCCCCTGTGCCCAGCACATCCTGCGAGAGCTGGAGCGGGGTGGAACACAAGGGAAAACCCTCGGGAAGAGCTGCCGGGTCGCAGCCCTGTGCCCGTGGCGAGTTGTTTTGCTGGAACTGATCTTGGGCATGCTTGGCAACTATGCCGTGCCGTGCCACCCTCCATGCGAGGAGCAGCCCAGCGTGCTCTGAGCAACCTCCCGGCTTCATGTGGGATCACGGAGAAGACGCTGGGGCAGGATGGCAGCCCCAGCAGCCCTTTGCATCCCCCAGGGGAGCTCCACCTCGGGGATACCCCGCACCTCCATCCCTGCACCCCGCAGGGCTCGGGCAGAGGAGGAGGATTGCACCACCCCGCTGCACCGGGAGCTGCCGGCGCTGTGTCCCGGTGCAGGCACCCCAGTGCCAGGTGGGGAGGGTGTTTTGGGGTCAACGCTGCCAGCGGCGTGGTTTTAGGAGAATCTGCTCTGTAAAACCTCGCACTGGAGGAGATGAGCTCACCAAACCCTGCTCCTCCGCATCTGCGGGATTTTTTTGGCTCTCAGTTTGGATTTGGCAGCTCAGCGATGGGTTCTGCTCGCTTTGTGGAAGCCGCGTTGGACAGGGCTTTGAGCAGCTGGTCTAGTGAAGGTGTCCCTGCCCATGGCAGGGGGATTGGACCTGGATGGTCCCTTCCAACCCAAACCATTCCGTGATTCTCTGCAGAGCAGCTGCCTCTCCCGGGGCGGGAAGCCCCGCGTGCTCCGGAGCGGCTCAGGCGCTCAGTGCATGGGCTGACTTGTTGGGGTTCGCCCCGGGCAAACACCAGGGCCCTTCTCAGGGAGCAGAAACAACCCTACCACAGCGCCTGCAGCCAAGGAACCTGCTCTGAGCACCCACCCACCACCCCATCCCGGGAGCCAGCTGGGCCAGGGACCCCAGGGCACGCAGCCGCCCTGCCCGGTGTCATCCCCAAAGGGCCTTTTCTTGGTCATCTCGCATCAGGCACCAAAACAAAGCTTTTGTTTCAGCCTCTTGGCCTTAATCTGTCTGCCCACAGATCCTGTGCATAAAAGGGAGGCAAAATCCTTCTCTCTCGGGGGATGTGGGTGTTTGCCGGGGAGCCGGAGGGCTTTTTTTCCACAAACCCTGTGCAAAGCAGTGGGAGCTCAGTGAATAAACCTGGAGCCCACCGAGGTGGGAATCCCAACTCACGGCAGCTCCTTCAGTGAGGATTGTGAGTCCCGTGCTCCGTCTGATTCGAGTCCGATGGAAAAGTATCGTCTGTGATTAAAGATTGACGGTAATTACATAATGGGTATGCACCAGATGATGCCCAGACAAGCTCCCTCCTGGGATTTCCCAACTTTTGGAGTGTTTGCAATCATCCTAAAAAGCTTCCTTCTACCAATGGGTGTGTGTGTGGGGGGGAATTATTGATTTTATGGCAGCACTCAGCACAAGGCTCAGCAGTGGCACTGTGGTCACCAGAGCCGGGCTGTGGCCACCGTGCCTGCCCTGATAGCTCTGGGACATGGTCAGGCACAAGAGATGGATCCCCCCAGCCTCACCATGACAATAAAAATACAATAAAATAAGAGAGAACAAAAAAAAAAAAAAGAGAGGAGAGCTGCTTTTTGGGTCTGCTGGCAGAGTGAGCAGGGCAGTTGTAGCCGTGTTCTTGCGCTGTGACCGGTGACGAAAAGGCAACGTCACCATGTTCTTGATGGTGGGCCAGCTATTAATCCCTGTATTTCAGCAAAACCCAGTTTGTGTCTTAAGATTTGTGGGAGCGGGGACAAGTGGGGGTGTGGGGAGCTTGTCTGGGATTAAACCTGCCTGAGAGCCAAGCACGCCAAGCTCGCGAGCCCGGAGAGAGCTTAATTAAAGTCAACGGAGAAGCGTTTCCAAGAAAATAATATGGGCTATTTAAACGGGATATTTTCGTTCTGGGCCCGGAACGTCTCCGTTTTCCCCCCTCTTCGGTGTCAGCTTTAATAAAACGAAATGAGATCTCCAAGAAAAACAAATTGGCGCTCTTAAAAGGCGCTGCGGAGATAAAAATCAGTAACAGTGTTGCTGGTAACACCTTGGGTTATTAAAACGGAAAGAATGCTAACGATGCAAATCGCAGCGGCCTTTCTTGTGGCTGCTCCCCGGCGGGAGCCTGCTCGCCCCGCGAGGGGGGCACGGGCACGGTGCCCCTCGCCGTGGCCCCCGGGCTGCAGGGGCTGGGAGGCTTTGCCCTTCACTGGTCAGGGGGATCGGGGCGTGGTTGGGAAATGCTCACGCAGGGGAGGAGGATTTTGGAGTTTTCTTTCCCGAGGTTCCGGTGGCAGCTCCCCGGGGTCAGGAGCGGTGCTGAGGTCAGATAGTAAAAGGCTTGGGAAAATGGCAACGATCAGGATTCAGGGGACAGCAAATTTAAACACGGCTGGAATCGGGGCTGGTGTTGGGAAGATGCTACATCCCATCAGAGCTCCTTTAAAGGTGATGAGCATGTGGATGGAAATACCAAGTTGGGCTTTTCATGGCCTGAGAGCGGCTGGGTGTGGCTTTGCTCCCCAGTGGAAAACTGGGGTCACCTCCTCCAAAACCAGTGCCCCGATCCCACTGGTGCAGCTGGATTCCACACCAAAGGGCTGCTCTCACCGTGCCCTGCTCCCTGGCAGGCTCTCCTGGCTGCCCGGGCTTGTGTTGCTCCCCAGGATGCTGGATGTGGAAAGGGCTGGGGGAGGCGCTGGTGATGGGGGTTTGGTCCCTCCACCGTCTGCTCCTGCCCTCCTGCAGGGGGCTGGGGGTGAGAGTGGGGCAGTGCACAGGCACAGGGGTGATGTTGTTGATGCCTTAAGAGGCCTCCTAGAAACAGAGACCAGACAGGAGTAAGGGAATAAAGGTGGGGATTTATTGGAAAGGCCTTCAAAGGTACCCCTGGGGAGCCAGAGGTGCTGCCCAGATGGGCCCCGAGATGGACCCTGAGAGGCCACGAGTTCTTCCCACTTTTATAGGTTTGGTTCATTTGCATCTCAGGGTTTATTCTCCAATTAAAGCTTCAGTTAATGATGTCATTCCCCTCAGCTTGCCCCCCTCAGTGGCTCTTTGGTTGATACTTTTTGGGCCCAGGATGGGCTGGGTGTCCTTGGAGAGCAGCCCCAGAGAGGCTTTGTTGTGTGTGCCCAGCACAGAGAGCAGCACTGAACAGGGAATAGGAAACTCCAGAGTTACACACTGGGCACTGCAGGGTTTGAAAAATATAAAAGTTGAAACCCAAGGCATCACTGTAGGGTCCTGTCTGTCCATCTGTGCACAAAGCAGGAGAATCCTTTCGGACAGGGTGCTTTGAAAATGCCCAGGGTGATGCAGTGGAGGCCAGGTCCTGCTTTGCTGCTCTGCCCAGCTGTATCAGATAAGACAATTACAGCTTTATCACTTAATTGCAGAGGATAATAGCAGGAGTGGTATCGGGATAGGCCATTGCCAAGGGGCGAATATCGGGGTGTTGGGTTCTTCTTCTTTTTTTTTTTTTAATGTAAATGCACTGGATCCTCAGCACTGCTACAGGTTTGAGGGCTTTGCAAGGCTCCTCCTGCCTTTTCCCCTCCATTCCCCTACCCAGGGGGAAATTCAGCATTAAATGAAAGCTGTGCTGACTGCTCTGATGTCAGGGAAGCTTCTCCAGAGCGGGTGAGAAACCAGCCTGGGAGGGGACGGGGTGAGGACTGACAGGGATGTTGTCAACCCCTTTGCGGACAGCTTTTCCCTCGCACCTCGGGAATGAGATTTCCATCCCTTACAGGTTTTTCCTGTCCCGTTCAGCAGGTGTGGGGTGCACGCTCAGGGCTGCACGAGGGCACGGGGCCAATGCTGGGGGGCTGGATGCCCTTGGGAGGGACAGCTGGGAATGAATCCTAAAGCCCTCACGCCGGCCTTTTCCACTCTGCGTGTCACGTGCAAAATGCTCCATGGCTGCCCTGGAACCCAGATGGGAACATGAAAATTTTATATTTGGCAACTCTTCCGCAGCCTGCTGGGGCGGTGTGGGAGAGGTGAGAGACTTGGGCTGCGCCATCCAGAGCTCTGCTTGTCTCTGGCTCAATGTGGTCCCAGTTTTCCACTGTCCCCGTGGAAGCGTCGAGGAGGCTGAGCACTCCCAGCGTCAGGATTTGGGGCATTTCCCCACCCAAACTGGCCTGGCTGGTGCTTTTGTGCCTTGAAAATGGAGATTGTCAACACCCAGGGTGGGTTTCTCACCAAGAACAAGAAGTTTTGCCTTGCTTGCCCTGATGGCTGCAGGGTCAGGTGATAAAAGCTCAGGTGATCTGGGAGCAAGGGATGGTGTCACAGGCTTTTAACTGGGAGAGCTGAAACTTCCTCGGGATCTGCATTTTAGGAGAGGACCTTTATTAAGGGAGATTCATATAAAATCCAGTGTGTTGGCCAAAGCTAAGAAATCGTGGCAGATTTTTTTTAAAGCTGTTAAACTCTGCCCTGCTTCAGTTCATCAACCAAAGCGTGAACCAAAGAGAGGAGGCACTTCAGGTCCTGCTCTGACCTCTGTGCCCGGCTGTTAACTCCTGCTGGCCCATCCTAATCTCCATCTGGAGATAAGATTAGCCCCAGACCTGGTTTCCTTCCCTTGGGACAGCATCCTCCTAACACCCAGTGTTCCCAGCCCCACCATCTGCAGCCTCCCCCCCCGCCCCCGCCACGGTTTGTGCTCCACTGGCCTCATAAACAAAACTGACGCAAAATAAAAAAAAAAAAATCCAACCAAAACCTCCACAGAAAACAGTTTTTACAGCAGGGAGAGTTTTTCTCCTCCACAAAGGCAGTTGTTTAGGTTTTAATTGCCGGATGAAGAAGGACGGAGANAATCCATCCAAAACCTCCACAGAAAACAGTTTTTACAGCAGGGAGAGTTTTTCTCCTCCACAAAGGCAGTTGTTTAGGTTTTAATTGCCGGATGAAGAAGGACGGAGATAAAAAACAGCACTAAAAGCTGTTGGGAAGGTGATGCGAGGCACAGCAGCGTGGAAAGCGAAGTCTCCGAGGGCTTTAATGTTTCCTCTGCTTCCGAATCAGGACTCAGCTATTGCAAAACGCCTTGCACTGCCGGGTGATCCCAGCCCCTGGCTACGCGCAGACACTTTCTGCAGCAGGTAACTCCTGCTTCATCACCCCAGCGGCTGCGCCGGGGCAGAGCTTCCCCTGAGCGCTGCAGTTTGGGAGGATGATGAGGAACCGAGCGAGCAGGATGCGGTGGGGCTGCTGTGGAAGCAGCAGGTTGCTGGCCGGGTTCCCCATTAGTCAGGGTGACGAGTCGATCTCCTTTGCCATTTTCTTATGAATGAATCAGTTTTGGCTCGTCCCCGATGGTCAGACTGGTTCGACGAGAAGCAGCCGGTATCAGTCTCGTTAGCAGGGGAGACAAAAACGAGCCTCTCCCTGGCTCTGCAAACTCCCCGCGATCCCGACAGGCTGCCGGCACTGACAGCGGCACTGCCCGGGGTTCGGCTCCTCCATCTCCCCGTTCCCTCCCAGCTCCTGGAAACTCCGTGGACTCTCCAGAACAAGCGTGGACGCACCCAGGGTCCTGCATCCCGAGCCTTCTGCTCTCCCAAGTGCAGCAGGGATATTTTTAGGGGACAGTTTCAGCTCCAGGGTGCCTGTGCGTGATGTGGGGAGCAGGATTTGGCTGTGTTTGCTGTTCCACTCAGTCAGTCCTCGGCCATGGAAAATGCTTGGCATTTTGCCACGGCTGCAGCTGGAGCAGTAGGGATTTGGGGCACAGGGGCACCGGGTGATGCGTGGCTGCCTCTGCTCAGCCCAGTCGTGAGGATTTGTCGTGGTGTCACTGCTCTTCCCTTCGCTGCCGGCACCCAGCACCCCTGTCCTGCTCTGCCTGTCCATGGTGCCACCCCACGAGCCGTGCCAGCTCCCTTGGGAAGGGACTGCCCCGTGCCAGGATCACCGCAGAGCCTGAGGAACCTGCTGAAGCCTCGGGAGCAGCATCCCCGGTGCTGTCACAGGGCACGGGCGGGCTGCGGTCCTCCAGCACATCCCCATGGAGCGGGGCTGGGGAGAGCAGAGGGGCTGGACCCACCCCACCCCTGGGGCTTGGCATTCCAGGGCTGCTCCTGGCTCCCCACACCCCTCCGTACCCCAAAGTCCCGTCAGGCTTCAGCTCCACGCTGCTGAATCCTCTCAGCACCTGCTTTTCCCTTTGCCCCTGAGCAAACGGATGGCTGAAGTTGGAGCTCAGGCAGTTGGAAACCAGCCTGGGGGCTGTGCGGTGAGCTCCCTACTGCAATCCCACCCTTGGCACCTGTAGGACAGGGGGAGTTTTGTAGGGACAGGGATGAAGTTTTGATTCCCAAAGAGCCGTATTTCCATGGGGAGGAAGAGGAGGCTCCCTGGCCACAGAGATGGAGTGTGGGGCTTTTAACCCTGACTCGCAGCACCAAACCTCACCCACTTACTGTCAGAAGCCTTCATTAACCTGCCCTGTTGTTTATTCCCATTTCAAAGCCCTTGATGCAGCAAAAGAAGCGAAGGCATTTCCTCGGGAAAGCACATTAATGTTTCACCTGCCTTCGGAGCCCTTTGCTACCGGGGCACTCGGAGTGGTCCGGGCTGTCCCCAGATCCCCCCGTCTCGTTAAACATTGTGCGGCTCCGAGAGAGCTCTGCCTGTGGCTGTCGCGTGGGCTAAAGCCCCCGGGGGCTCGCTTTTTAATTTATATGGATATGTGAGTGTGTGCCCAGACCCGCACACGGTTGTTGTGGGTTTATGGGTGGTGGATGCCGGTCCGAGGGGCAGCAGGAGGGCCTCGGGGCTCCTGGGATGGGGATGGGGAGCAGGGGGCTCATCCCGCTGTGAACCCCGGCGCCTCGGCCGCGGCTCTTCCCCTCCTGCCCGGGGCACCGAAGGGCAGGGCTGGCCCTTCCCCGGAGCCACCCGGCGTCTGAAAAACTTTCAAATGAGAGCAGGTCAGCCAAAAGTGACAGCCCGTTGGCAAAGGGGTGTAACCTGCTTCTTGCTGGGCTTAAAAAAAAAAAAAAAAATTAAATAAAACCGTGCTTGTTTTCACTTTCCTTTAGCGATCGGATTTGCTTAATGACAGCCTGGTCTATTTTTCTGAGTTATCCAGTTGTTTTCAAATGTGGTCTTAAAGGTAAGGAAGCTCCAAGAGATTAAAATCACATGGCTATTTTAGCCTTCTTTTGCCCTCTGGGTGTCTGGTTTAATGAAGATACTCAAGTCTTGTGTCATCTGGGGATCTTTCTCCTGGTCTGTAGGCTCCTGGAGCACTATCCAAAGGCTCTGATGTCTGTGCTGCCCACCCAGGGGAAACTCTCCAGCACTGGGGCAAGAAGTAATTTCCTGATGGCCATCAGGCAGAGATCCCAGGTGTCCCACCACGGAGCTGTTGTGTCCCACCACGGAGCTGTTTTGTCCCACAGATGCTGTGTCAGCCCCGGGTGCTGCTCTTACTCTGTGCCTGCCCCAGGGCTCTGCTCAGCCTGCTTGTAAACGGCTTTTCTGCATTTATTTTTATTTTTAAAGAGATCCTCTCTGTTGAGGAGGCTCCCCAGTGTGGTTAGCCACCACCTCGTGTCCCTCATGCCACGGGAGGGTTGGGCCTGGGGCTGAGCCCGGGGACAGTCTGGGGGAGACGCCGGTGTGGCGGGGGAGCTGAGGTGGAAGAGGCTGTGGAGGGAGGTGTCACCTCCTTTGGGAGTGAACCTTGGGGGCAAAACAACTCAATATCCACCTGGCACAGCCTGGGGAGGGACCTCCCCTCGGAAGGAGCCCGGAGCAGCCACCACGATTTTCCCTCTCGTATTTCCAGCCCTGTGCATCGTCAGGTGTTGGGCAGGCTTTGTCTTTGGGGAAATTTGGGCTGTGCTGGGTGGAAGCAAATAAGTAACATAACTGAAATATTCTGGTAATGGTGGGGTGGGCGGCTCTGCCCGGGTGCCACAGGGGAGCAATCCCAGCCCTCTCCATTTCAGGGTGTTTGCTCTGGTGGGGCTGAGGCTGAGGGTGCCACAGCATTTTTTTCCCTCTGGAGCTTGGAGGGCTCTGGGGGGTGGATCTGGAGATGATGGTGCAGGGCAGAGCCAGCAGTGCCAGTGGAGCGTGTGGTTGGCACTGGGAAAAGCACAGGGAAGACTCTCTTCCAACCTCGCTCATCCTCGGGGTGCCCCAGCCTTGGCTGGTGGGTGTTTGGGAGGTTTGGCTCTTTCCCCACCATCCCCATCCCCATCCTCATGCCCATTTCACAAGATAAGGAAATCACAGAATGTCTCCCAAGTTGCAAGGACCCTCAAGGATCGTCCAGTCCAACTCCTAAACCTTCAAGGACATCCCAATAACCCCATCCTGTGCCTTAGAGTGGTGTCCAAACACTCCTGGAGCTCTGGCAGCCTTGGGGCCGTGCTCCTGGGGAGCCTGGGCAGTGCCCAGCACCCTCTGGGGGAAGAACTTTTCCCTGATATCCAACCTAAACCTCCCCTGACACAATTTCAGGCCATCTCCATCCCCGTCCACCACACAATGGGAAAGGATTGGGCTGACTGGGAGATGTGGAAGAGAGGAGGGAGAATGTGCAGTGCTGAAACCTGGGCTGGGGCTGCTCCTGAGAGAGGACAGATGGTGCATCAATGCCTTCAGCTCCTTAAAAAGTTGCAAAAAACAAGGTAATTTAGAGTGTTCTCTGTCCACCGAGGGACGGTTTGCAAAGTGATGCTTGGAAGCTCTGCAGCAGGGAAGGTGTTGGTTGGGAGAAACACTTGGGGTTGAAGACGAGCCCTTGTCTAGGGGGAGGCGTGGATTCATATTAAACCCCCTGGAGACATTGAAAAGACGCCCCGATGAGGCACTTGGGACGTGGTTTGGTGATGGGCTTGGCAGTGCTGGGTTAACAATGGGACTCAGTGGCCTCAGAGAGCTTTTCCAATCTAAACCACTCTGTAATTCTATGATTCCAAGACTGGAGATGCCCCCCACCAGTGGGTTTGGGGAAAAGGCTGTGCAGAAATCTGCCAGGACTGGGAGAAGGCTGCAGACATCCTGCAGTAGCAATTATTTGTCTATAAGACCAGTGCCTGGGCGGGTGAGGAGCCGTGGGCAGGGCTCCTGGCTTTTGTGTCCAGCCTGCTGGGACTCTCCCCTTAATGCTCAGGGCTGGCAAAGGGCTGGAAGTGTTTTTTTCTTTCTGAGTATCCCTTAATTAGCTGAAAGGGAAGGCTGTCAAGTACCCAACTGGGAAGGAAAAAGATCTCCGTGAGCCTGTGACCAGCCCAACATTTCGCCTCCATTTATTTTCCCTTGACTTCTTTGTTTTCCCCTTTGAAAAAAAGGGTGTTTTTCTCTTTCCTTTCATTTAACTGCTATTTATTTGCTGGTAAGTGGAAGGAATTCAGCTGGGATCAGCCTGGCTCCTGCCAGCGACTGGAGTTGGAAAGTTTCCGTGGGGGAGATGTAAGAGCAGAGCAGGGGGGTTGTTTTCCACCCGCCGCCGGTCCTCGCTCTGCGGGTCCCTGGGTCACAGCCAGCCAGGTTGCACGGGTTCAATTCTCCTTTTTTCGCTGGGATGTTGACAAGTGCCCATGGGAGTTGCGGTGGGAGGAGCTGGGCCGCGGGGTTCCTTCTTCTCCTCGCTGTTAATGGGAAACAGAAGATGGCTCGGGAGAAATTTGGCAAAGAGGGAAACTTTTCTGTCTCTTCCAGCTTGGAAAAAAGCATCCTTTCTCACTGCAGAGGGAGGAGGGTTCCCAAACACAGCCCAGGAGGGGTTGGTGGGAGGGGGGCAGAGGGGACAGAGAGTGCCCAGTGACTTCACTAGGACAGAGCAGCCTTGGACCACCAGCTCTGTTTTGGGAGGGGAGCCCAACCTGCCTCCCACTGGTGGCCAGGATCCATCCCATCTTCTCCCCGAGGCATCGAGGGCTTGGGATGCCCCAGGTGCTGGGGACGTTTGGGATCCTGTGTGTCAGGTGTGGTGCCCCCATTTAGGTGGAAATGCAGTGGTGGATCAGTGCGGGGCACTGGCTCCCGTAGGGATGCACGAGGCTTCTGTGCCTGGCTGGGACATGAACCCCTGACCTTGGCCTGAGGAGCTCTGCTGGCTTTGCCCCTCATCCTGGCTTGTGAGCCAGCGCTGCTTCACCATCTGCTCCGAGGTACATTGGCTGGGAGCCACGGCTCCGTGTCCCGGTGGATCACAGGGCAGGCTGAGCTGCTCCAGCTCTGCATCCCAGAGGATCACCAGGCTGGCTGGGCTGCTCCAACCAGGAAAAGCTGCAGCAGCCATTCACATGGGGCAGGGATTGAGGTGCTCCCAGAGTCACACTCCAACCCTTTAGGAGTTTCTGGTGTGTCCCAAAAGTGGCAGCGCTCACCTGGATCACAGCCTGGGAGATGGTGGCTGGCCCTGGCTGATCACAAATCCCAGCACTGCTGGCTCAGTCCTGGTGCTGCTTCTTGTGTCCTGGCAGGTGCCTTCCCCCTTCTATCCCTCCCTTCCCTCTTCCATCCCTCCTGCCCTTTCTGTGAACAGGAGATGAAGCTTCAGGGCAAATTCCTGAGGCTCCACCACCCCCATCCGTCAGCTGCACTGTCCTCCCAGTTGTCCGTGGCTACAGGAACTGGTTACCAGTTCTGCCAGTTACACAAGGTGGCCAGAGTGGGGTTCAGAGGAGGTGACACATTTTGGGGCTGGAGAAGCAGAAGTCTCACCTCACTGTTGGGGATGGCTGTGGCGGGGTGTGAGTGCTGAGCTGTTCCCAGGCTTTGTGACCTTGTACCGGTGACTGGAGGAGGTTAATCATAGTCAAAGCCCAGTGAAGTTTGGCCAGGTCATGGCTTTTCCAAAGGCTGAGAGCTTTGGACGTGCAGGAGTCAGTGTCTGGGGCCACAGCTGACCCACAGTTAATCATTGCCATCAGCTTTGGGACCTGGCTTCAGCAGTGGGAACTGTTTCCCCAAAAACTCAGGGCGAGGGGCCTGGAGGAAACCCCAACCCACCAGGATGTGTTGGGCTGGGGAGAGCAATGTCCCTTGACCTTGGCCCTAACCCAAACCTTAATCCCAACCCTGATATTGCCTCTGTCCGTGATCCCAAACCTTTGCTGTCCCCTTCATTTTATAAGATGGATATTGTGTTTATTGCCCTGTTGGAAATGGGATGACCTGGAGCAGCCACTGGCAGCCACTCTCTCGCTGTCATCTGCACCTGGAGCTGGACAGAGGTGAAGGACCTGATCTGCTTTGGTCACGCAGTCCCACCTGGGAGGTCCTGGGGGCTGCTGGTCCAGCCTCAAGCTGCGGTGTTAGGAGATGTGCCTGCTACTTCTGAGAGAGTGTAAATCCCAAATCACTCCACATTAAACCCAGGAATCATGAAACTTGGATTCTGTCACTGTTGAGGGCAGGTTCTCCACAGTGGAGCCGGGGGCTGTTGATGGGTTCCCCACGGTGCTTTTCCCATCTTCCCATTGCAGGGCTCCCACCCTTCAGTTGAATTTCAGGGGGACATTGAGGAACCTCACTGCTGGGGAGAAAAACGTGTATTAAAGAAAGGGAAAGATGGACAAATTTAGAAGGTCTTGGCACCGTTTTTTTTTGGAGAGCACCAGGATCTGGGGAGCAGCTGGACCCTGGGCTGGTGCCGCGCTCGCCGCTGGTGTCCTGATGCTGGAAGGAGGTTTTCATGTATATATATATACATAAAAATACTTTCTTCTCCCTGTGGGTGTGTTTTGAAAAGGGGCTTGGGAACAATGAGGATTAACAAGCAGATAGAGAATTAAATGCGGGGCTTGAGTCTTCAAATGTGTGCACATTTCAGAGTGCGCAGTTGTGCCAAGATAAACTCCGTCAGGAATAAACATCGTTTTACATGAAAGGCTAATTACAGATTGGTTCTCCGCGGGTGGGAGGAGGGAATTTTCACCAATTAAAATGGAACTTTTCTGTTTTTCATAAAATTGCTGGATGAAAATGCAGCCAGGGGCTGGCGAGGCGTTTGACAGCGCCGTCGAGGGGGGGAGATGCTCATCCCCAGGATTTGTTTTCTCCCCCCCTCCTCCCACCAGTGCTAAAGAGTCTTTGCCAGTTCATTTGGGCAGGAGCTGAGGGAGGGTGCTGGTTTTGCCCAGCAGCAGCTGAATGCCAGCACAGCCCTGGGTGAGATGGATCATGGGGGAACATGGTCCAACCCAGCATCCCTTGGACTCCCACAACACCTGGAGAGCTCGGAGTGATGAGACCCTCGGCCTCCTTGGGTGTGTATGTCATGGAAAAACCATCTGGATGGGACATAGCCCGTGTTGAGGAGCTGCTGTGGCTGCAGCTCCTGTTTGTTGGGTAACTTCAGCGTGTGGTAGGTGAATCATCCCTCAAAAATTGCAACCCAGAGGCGACGAGGAGAAGAAAAACCTTCCTGGCCTGTGGAGTGGAGTGCTGGGAAGAAAACTCCCGCCTGGGCACATGGTGGGTTTCAGCTGCACAGCACATGCTGCCTTGTTGCTTTTGGAAGGGTTTCACAAGAATTCGCATTTCTGGAGCAGTTCTGGAGCCTCCGAGGCTGAGGCTGCAGATGGGGAGAGTGGGATACAGCCCAGAAACCAGCTCTAATGCCATTTTGCTCCAGCCAGGGTCGAGTTTTATGGGTTTGGAATGAAATGGATGCAAAATGTGGCTGGGACTGCTTCTCTGGGATGTTGAGTGCAGGAACCCCAGGCAAACACTCTGTGCCTGCTGCTTGCCAAGCAAAACCACGGATTTGTCTCCATCTCTACTTAGTGTGGCCACAGGGCTGCTCATTTGGGGACTTTTCTCTCACATAAGCTGAGATCTGTCACTTAGTGGTTACAGGAGGTGGCCTGGGCATCGTCTCTTAGAAGTCCCCTGCGTCCTTGAGAGTGAGGGGAGGCAGAGAGACACCACCAGGAGAGGTGTGGTGGGGTTTTCAAAGCAAAGCGCATTCCCAGCCTGCTCTGCTCCAGTACTCTTTGCTCCTGATCCGGTTTAAATCAGTGGTTTAAAATTCCCCTATGGCAAAGAGTGGATTGACACTTGCTGGGTCTGATCTCTGGGAAGCTGTTGCCTTACCCATGGCCATGGGATCATGGCACGGTGACAGGAGTGTCCACTTCTCCAACATTCACATATTTCCTTGCCCTGTCCTAATTACCACCGTGAACAGGGCACTGAAAGGGTCTTTAGCCAGACCTAGCCTTGAATAATTCCCCTGAATAATTCCATTTATTCAAATTTTCAGGAGGTTGTGGAATTGTTTTCAAAAGGGGGGTGGGGGGTTGGCAGGGAGAAGTCAGCCAAACCTGATAAAGGAGGACTTTGTTCTGAAGCTTTAGGGTATGGTACCAAGCAGGGCTTGCTATACAATTAATGAGTTTAGCTGGCTTTGAGCTGCACATGATGCACAGTGGCTGCCACCACAGTGCCCCACCACCACCAGCTCCCATCCAGAGAAGCCTGGGTGCTTCAGTTTGGTGCTCCCCTGCCTTGGTTTGAGGTTCCTCAGTATCAGTTTGGGGCTCCCCAGCCTTGGTTTGGGGTTCCTCAGTATCAGTTTGGGGCCCTCAGCCTTGGTTTTGGGCTCTTCAGCATCAGTTTGGGGCTCCTCAGTATGGGGCTCCACAGCTTTGGTTGGTTCTTCCCAGACTTGGTTTGGGGCTCCTCAGCTTCAGTTTGCAGCTCCTCAACCTCAGTTTGGTGCTCCCCAGGTTCAGTTTGGGGCTGCACAATTCTGGTTTGGGGCTTCTCATCTTCTGTTTGGTGCTGCCCATCTTTGGTTTCTGGCTCTCAGTTTGGTGGTCTCCAGGTTCAGTTTGGTGTTCCTCAGGTTTTGTTTGGGGCTCCCCAACTTCAGTTTGGGGCTCCAAAGCTTTGGGTCTGCGGCTTCTCAGCATCAGTTTGGGGCTCCACACCTTCATTTTGGGCCAATCTGGTTTTCCTCAGCTTCAGTTTGATGCTCCCCAGGTTCAATTTGGGGGTCCCCAGCTTCAGTTTCAAACTCCTCAGCTCTGTTTTGCTGCTCCCCAGCTCAGTTTCCCACCCCGCCGTGCATCCTGGTGTCCTCCACAGCTCTGACTTTTGCATCTGCCTTTATTTAAGCCTTGACCATCCATCCCTGGAACCGGCTCAGCCCACGGGGGGTGTTGAGCACACGGGGCTGAGCCGCTGGGAGCGGTTCAGGCTTCACTTTGAGAGCGGGGGGGGATGACGCAAATGGCTCTTCAAGGACACAAGATGAAACAGCTGCTTGGTTTTCAGTCCAGATGTGCTGTGGGAGCCCCGCTGAGCTGGGCACAACTGCCTGCTCCCCCACAGTCTCTGCCTGGGAAGGGCCACGAGGTTGCCTGGGCTCCCAGGCCACCCAGAAATGCAGCCAGGTAGGGCTGGGGAGGGCTGTGAAGGTGCATGATGAGGTTTGTCACAGCAGCAGAGCTTCCCCGTGCCCGGGACGAGTTCAAAAAGCGATTTATTCCTTGTAGGAGAGGCGCAGGAGGCGAATCACCTTTGGCTGCCTCATCTCTCCTCTGAGAAATGCCAGGTGCCCGGGGAAGGTGACCCTGTGCGTCTTGTCCCCAGCCCCTCCGGTGGCCGCCCTGTCCCAGCTGCGCGGCGCGAGCGGGAGAAGCCGCGGGAAGCGAGGGAAGACACTTCCTCCAGCGGCGGATCTGAGGTCACCTCCTGGCCCTTGATCCCTCCAGCCCGGGGTATTTGGGTCAGCGGGGAAGCACAGCTGAGAGCGACGTCCCTTCCTCCCCTCTCCCTGGAGATTCGGTTTTAAAGGAACAAATAGGTTTGGCTTCAAGTGCCACGGCCTGATTTTTTTATTTTTTTTTTTTTTAATGATGTTTTTTGGAACAATGAGCTGAATACTGGCGGGGTTTGGATCTGTGTCTCAGGAGTGGTGAGATTTTCTTCCTTTCTCACCTTCCTGCTCCCACCTTGCTCTGCTCTCACAAATTGTTTTCTGCTTAGGAAGATGCCAGCAGCAGGGGAGGTTTTCATCCTGCTGGATGGTCTGGCTGGAAAGCAGGCTGATCTGCTCTCCAGGTGGGACTGACCACCATGAATACACAGATAGGGTGTTCACAGCCCTCAGGGACCCCTCAGCACCACCAGCCCCACTGCAGTGGAGCTGAGCCCCCCAGCATGCCTGGGCCTGTCCTTCTCTACCAAAGGAGCTTTGTCACCCACTGACAGGAGGAGGAGATGGTGACCAAAACACTCCTAGTCCCTCCTCCACTGTGGGGACAGCTTGGGCTGGTGGGCAAATGGGCTGGTGGGCAAGTGAGTCACATTGCCAGTTTTCAGTCTGTCCAGAACCCAGGGTGTCAGGAAGGATGGATCATCCTGGCCATGCTACTCCAACACCTGGAAGTGTCCAAGGCCAGGTTGAACAGGGCTTGGAGCAACCTGGGATAGTGGAAGGTGTCCCTACCCATGGCAGGGGGTAGAACTGGGTGACCTTCAAGGTCCTTTCCAACCCAAACCCTTCTGATTCTCTGATTCTGTGATCTCCTACCCCACTGAATCACTGTTCCCCTTGGAGATCTTCCAGCTCTGTATTCCCTGGCCGTGTTGAAGGCCACATTGCTTTGTATCAGCCACAGGCCAGCAGCTTGGCTGCCTTTGTTAGGTCGAGGTGGGAAGGAGCAATCTGTGGAGCTTTAGCTGGAGCTTTCCCCTTTGTGTGAGAGCTGCTGGTGGAATCTCCTCCTTGGTCAACAACTCTGCTCCAGCAAAGCAGCACCAGCCCCTTGCCGGGCTCTTCCCCTATCCAGAGCATCCCTGGGACCACCAGGAAGGTTCCATCATCTCTGTAGGTGGCTGGGGCCCCAGCCTGTCCCCCAGCCCCCTGGAGCAGGGTGTGTGCCCTGGAGGGTCCCAGCTCTCCAGCTGCTGCTTCAATCCCTTCAGGAGGGGCTGTGGTGGGAGCAGGGTGGACAGGCTTGAGATAACTCTCGGTGCCAAGCAGGGTCAGCAGAGAGGTGGTCCTCAGGGAGGGACAACACACCTTGAGTCATCTCCGGTATCAGCAACCCCCAAATCAGAAGTCATTTGCATTTCCCCTCACCCAAAGCAGAGTGCTTTCATGCCTTTTTAAAATTATTATTATTTAAAGCTGAAAATGGGGATTCTGAAGCAATTTGTGTTTCTGTCAAGACATCCCCTGGAGAAAGGGTCACCTGGCTGTCACCAGCCTGGGCCCCCCATGGCACCCAGCTCCAAAACCAGCTCCTTCAGCTGGTGCTCCCAGGAGCTGGTTGGACTCACAGCACCCTAAAACACAATCAAGTCTTAACCCGATCCCTGTCGAAGTTCTGGCAGCTTTTGAGCTTCTTCCATCCCCGTCCTCAGCTGGATTCGCTCCATCGCTTCTTTTAGGGCCTGCTTGATAAGACTCCGTGCTTCTTGTGGGGGCTTGTCTGGGTGTTTTCTTATCTCGCCCAGCTTATCAGCCACAGCGGGTGGGAGGTGTGGCCAGGCTTATCCAAACCTGGTGTAAATCCGAAGTAAAAATTCCCCCTTTTTCCTGTGGGCTTTAAATCAAGAGGTAACTTCTCCAGCACTGGAGAACCTGTAGGAGGGAAGGTGCTGAGTCCTGTCTGGTTCCCACTGGAGGAATGGCTGCCTCTGCCCCTCACACCCAGCAAAGTCCAGGAGGAACTTCAATACCACAGATTGCCAAAAATAAACCCTACTTTCCCTGGAGTGGATCCAAGGACTGTGCCCAAAGTTTTCCCTGGCTTGGTTCCAGACTTTACCTGAACTCCATTTCTTTCCCAAACTGTGCTCTTCTGCCACGACTTCCCTCTGTCCTTGCCCCATCCCAGGTGAACAGAGATCTCTGGGGATGAAATAGTGGGGAAAACTGTGCACCCCACTCCCCCTGGGGGTGTTTTGGTGTGAATCACGCCGGGACCGGAGCCGGCACCGAGGCGGTTTTCTCCTGCCCCCAGATTTTGCCGAGGTTTCCTTCCAGCGCTGGAGCTCGCCCAGCCCTCCCGGCTTCCCGGGGCTTCGCTGGGAAGCGCTGGGCAGACAAAACCCCGCTCTGGAAGTGAGGCTATTGTTCTTACTAATTTTAACTGGATGTTCTTCCCCAAGCCTATTTTTATTCATTGCTTGTGGTAAAGCCCTTTCTCCAAGGTAGAGCAATTTGCCACAGGACTTTTTTTTTTTTTTTT
>VXAC01005300.1:45833-62569 GCA_013399225.1 Rhipidura dahli
TTTGTGTGTGTGTTTACCAATTTTAATTGAGCGATATCTCCTTTTTGCAAAACCCAGAGCTGGAGGAGCTTTTAAGCGCCCGTTGCTGAGCCTCCTGCCCCGGGTTTGCTTTGATCTCTGCAGGTGAGTGTGCTTTTTTGGGGCCAGAGATTGATCCTGCCTATTTGCATGTAAATCCCCAGGTTATTAAGATCCGAATCTGGCCCTTTAAATTTAATACTTCGCTTTATGCTTTTATTTCCGCGTTTCTTAAAGCAATTTCCAAAAATAACAAACTTCAAACATGACGGGGCCATCTAACGTTTTACTGCCTTGGCTGGAGTAGAAGGAACATTTCTGGAAGTATATTATCCAATTTAACGAGCCTTTCCCATCTTGGCATGGCTCCCACCCCTCACCCCCTCTCCGAGTTGTTTTGGACGGCTCTTTGGACCCGTGCCACCTAATCCTATTAGAGGGACTTTCGTTGCACTGTGCCTTGTGTTTATAACCAAGAAAATCAGCTGGAGAGGGGGGTCCTCTCCCTCTGCCTCTGCCTTCCCCTCTCCTGTCTTTTTGCCTGGAGTTGAGACGAGAGCCCAGCCAGTCCCACGAGGCTCCCGCACAGCCCTTGCTTTTCATTTTATTGCTCCACTCTGCATTTATTAAGGAAGTTTTTGAAGTAAATTGGGTCCTTGTGAACTTATAATTAATTTGGAAGGGTCAGCTCTTCCCAGCCTGGGAAGGGCTTCTTTGTGTGGTCCCTTTGTGAAAGGCAGAGGTTGGAGAGGCCATTCTATAGTTGGGATTTGCTTTTAATAGGGACCTGGCTATTTTTGAAGATCTCATGGCTCTGGAAGGACCACGAGGGTGTTTTTGTGCAGGGCTGTGCTGAAAAGGTTTGCAGAGCCCTTGGCTTGGGTGCAAAAAAAAACCCCAACCCTGAAAGATGTAAGAAAAGTTAAAAGGACCACATGTCCCGGGGCTGTGCTTGGCAGCCCAGAGCCAGCACCTGGAGCTTGGAGCTGCTCCAGGAGGTCCCCCCACCTCGGTGCTCCTCATCCCTCTGTCCATCCTGCTCTGCCCCAAACACCACCCAGGGGACCTCTTGCTTCTCCTCAGAGCTGCTAGAATTGAAATTCTTTTCCTTACCACATTGCTTTTCTTGAAATTCCGCCTTTCCTCCCCAAAATAGTCACAAAAACCATTAAAAGGAGAAGGTGGAGGGCAGGGAGAAGAAGACAGTGGACAAGAGGAAATGGCCTCAAGTTGTTCCAGGAGAGGTTTAGGCTGGCTATGAGGAAAAATTTCTTCACTGAAAAAGGGTGGTCAAGCACTGGCACAGGCTGCTCAGGGCAGTGGTGGAATCATCCCTGGAGGGAATGAAAAGCCCTGTGGATGTGGCACTTGGGAACACGGGTTAGTGCTGGGCTTGGCAGTGCTGGGAGAATGGTTGGACTTGAGGATCTTAAAAGGCTTTTCTAACCTTAATGATTCTATGATGGACTGAAAAAAAAATCTGTGAATAATTAAAGTTTCTGGAAAGGAAGACAGACAGACAGACAGTGGTTTTCTCCAGAGTGGGCTGGGAGCAGACAAGGCACGATGGTGCCACTTGGGCATTGCCTGGCAGGGCCAGGGGTGGAATTTAACCTGGGGGTGTAACCATGTGTGTCCATCAGCTCAGCTGCACCGAGGAATCCTCACTGAACGTGGGGAGAGGGGAAGGTGAGGAATGCTGACTCTGGGGAGCGAGGGAGGGCTGGGTGAGTGTGGGAATGCAGGGTAGGAAACTCCTCCTAGCCAAAGCTGGGGAGCAAAGGGCTTGGAGGAGCTCAGGGGGCTTTTATTTGTGGGGGGATTCCTGATGGAAGTGGCAGCAGTGGGGCGTCTCCCCGTGTGCAGCAAAGGTTGTTTGGAAAAAGCCTTGAAACTCAGTGCCTTCCCTGGGACACACGGACCCAGGAGAGAGGAAGACAAGGAAAACCTGTCTGTGCTCCATCACTGGTGCCACTGGGCAGCACAAGTGGTCCCTGTGTCATTTGTGAGCTGCACTGTTAATTAACAGCACTTAACTCCATTAATTACCAGTGTGATGGGGCTGTCTCTCTGCCAAGACGCCTTCAAAGCTGCCCTTGGTCCCTGTGTGACGTCCCATGCTGACCACCACCTTTCTCCTGTCTCTCTCCAGCATGGGTCGGCTCCCTGGCCATGGGGATGATCTTTTTCTGCTCTCCCATCGTCAGCATCTTCACCGACCGGATTGGCTGCAGGACCACGGCGGCCACGGGAGCTGCCATCGCCTTCATCGGGCTCCTCTCCAGCTCCTTCACCAAGTAAGGCTGTGGAGCAGCTCCTTGGAGAGCTCCTCGGAGAGCTCCTCTTCCTCCCTGTTCCCTGCAAACCCTCTGGC
Organism: Rhipidura dahli; assembly: GCA_013399225.1. Classification (NCBI taxonomy): domain Eukaryota; kingdom Metazoa; phylum Chordata; class Aves; order Passeriformes; family Rhipiduridae; genus Rhipidura; species Rhipidura dahli. Next base: position 48,226 of record VXAC01005300.1, read on the forward strand.
CAACACATTGCTGCTGCCTTTGGGGGCAAAGCTGGTGGTTCCCATCCCCGTGAGAGGTGTCCTGGCATCCCTACAGCGCAGGTGGGCTCAGCCTGTTCCCCTCCAGACAGAACCTTGTGTCCTTAGATGAAAAGGGAGCAGATTTTGCCCCAGCAAGGGACTGTATTTTCAGGGATTTCAGCCCTTAGGTCCCACATTTGGTCTGTGAAACAGCAGGAGAGGTTGGTTTGCCTCTCAGGGGCAGCTCCAGAGAGGCGGTCACAGAGAAAACTGTTCTCCTTTGAAACTGTTTTCAGTTTTGGTGCTGAAAGTAAATTAATGCTTAAAATAATATTTGGTGGATTACGCCTAAGAGGGGAGTTTCTGTGCAGGGCAGACAGGGAGGGGAAGGCAGACAGGGTTTGGAGCAGTTTGTGGTGTTCCTGCCCTGGCTCGTGTGTCTGCGGCAGCACAGGGCCACTGCTGCTCCTTGTTTGCCATGCCTGATCCCATGCCATGAATTTCTGCTGGCAGGCACTGGCCAATGTGCATTTGGATGGCAGGTGTACCTTGTGTGTCTTCCCAGCCCGGAAATCAGGGTTGGCACCTTTGAGGGAGCAAAAAGAGGTCACGTCTGGGGTAATTTATGTGACACTTATTAAACACGGTCTTAGAGGCTCCATGGAGACACCTCCAAAGCAGCATTTGCCCCACTTTTTCTGAATAAAAACATTGCTTTTGGGTTGGATTTCAGTTAAAATCAATATTGTTTTAATTAAAATGTTTCAAGGAGTGCGTTTTTAAAGCAAATACACACCAGTTTTCCAGAGGGCGACTTGCCCGCTCTGTGCTCCTCCTGGTCAACGAGACCCTTGTGCTCATCCCAGCCCTTTTTTCCCAGATCCCCAAGCCCTCATCTGTGGCATCCCCCCATCATTCTGGGAGTGGGGATCAGTTCTGCTCCTCAGGCAAAGCCTCCAGGACTGTGGCTAACTGCAGATGGGATTTTTGGGATGCTAAAACCATCTTGGGCTGTGGCATGGAAGGAACCACTGCCTGCGACTTCCTCCTCAGGTGCCACCCTTTGTGTTTCCAAAGGTAATAAAAGGTGCAGTGGGCCCTGAGGGAAGCTATGCCCTGGTGTGCAGATCACAGGAGCTTCCCATGTAATCCTGCTTTCCTCCTAATCAACAGAGCTTGGACTTTTTTCCCCCCTCTCCTTTGTAAAATGTTTGTGTGAAGAAAAAGGGCTCGTGGGACCACACTGCTGCCAGGGGCTTGTTGTGTTGGGCTTCAAAAAAAAAAAATCAAACAAAAAATCATCCAAAAAAGTACAGGCAGAGAGGAACATCATTTCCAGGAGAGCTAGAGAACTGAAATCCCCATTTCCTGCCCCTCGCTCTCGGACCACATTCCTTTGGCTGCCTTTTAAGGGAGAAAGGAGCCCCTTTGCAGCGGGACCGCAGCGAGGGAAGCCCGGAGGAAGAGCGGGGAGGCTGTGGGATTTGGCAGCGCTCCATCCGGATGGTGAAGGCTGCTCCTGAAATTCGGGGCTTGTGGCTCCTGCTCTCCCAGAACAATGGAGAAGCTTTTTTTTTTTGGTTCCTGTCGCCAAGTCCCTCTGCCGCAGCTGGAGATCGTCCCCCTGTGCTACAAGCGCGGGTGCAAAGGGACACAGCCTGGCTTTGGTGGGCTCAGGCAGAGCTGAGCTGGGTCATCATCCCCCCCTCTGTCTCCTGGTTTCTCTGAAATGGGTTTGTTTTGTCCAGCTGGAGGAGCAGCAGTTCCCAGCACTGCACTGAGCTCCTCCAAAAACCCTCTGAGCCACCAAGACCACGTGGCACGACCCCAGCAGCCAGCTCAGTGCCTCTTGTCTCAAAATATTGGGAATTTTCTATGAAAACCACTGAAGAAACCAAATATGCTGAAAAGCGAAGCTCTGGGGAAGGCTGGATGGGGTCAAGGAGAGGTTTTTCCTCTCTGCTGCCTTGCTCTGAGGTGTCTCCTGGCCTTGTAACCAGCTCGAGCCACCTTGTGTGCTCTCAAGAGAAGAGAAATCCCAGTTAAGGGCTCAGCTTCCCTCCAGTATAAGGTTGGTTTAGCGTGAGGAGTGGGAGATGATGGCCAGCTCAGCAGGGCTGTCTTCATATGCCCCCAGTGCCCTCCCAGCCCTCCTCCTCCGCACTGAGTGTTCTGTAGGGAGGGCTGGGTCCCTTTTCCTCTGCTTCTCCTTCCCCTCCACAATTTCTGCCCAGTTTCTCCTGCACAGAGGAATCCCCCAAACTTCTGCCAGCAAGAGTGAACCAGGGCTGTTCCCACTGAGGGCTGGAAGCAAGAGGAGGCCGATGGAAGGAGGTCCTTGTCCCAGGAGACACAATTACCCATTGGCAACCTCCTGATCCAAGGAGACGGTGCTGCCCTTCCCACTGGGAGAGCAGCTGGCTGATTTCCCAGTAAGCAGGCTGGGAAATCCTGGCTAAGAAGCACAGCTGGAAGGAGCCCCTGCTCAGGCAGGGGTGCCTGGGCATCACTGGGGAGCAGATGGGAGCTGTGGCATTTGTCTCCACTTATCCACCACGTCAACCCAGCTGCTGTGACCAAGCCAGGGCTGGTGTGTGGGAGGTTGGGCAGGGCCCACATGACCCTGCTGCCTGGCTCCCACAGAGGGGGGCTTCTGATGTGGTTTGGTTCTGGAGTGGATGGAAATTGCCTTTTGTGACAGCCATTTGTCTCGGAACTGTCGGGCACGGCGACCGTGTTCTGCTTTCTGCTTGGCAGGCTGGAGAGACGAGCGTGTAATGGAAGGAATGATGGGCTTGTAAAGGTTTTCCCAACTTCCAGATGCTCTGGTAGATGTGGGCTGCCTCCTGACAAAGCTGTCTCCTGACTGGCTTTGGGAGCAGCACTCAGTGTTGCTCTGAGGGTTGGAGCACACACCCTGAGCTGCCCAGAGGTTTCCCTCACGCCCTCCTCCCAGGCAGTGTCCCATGGCAGCTGGCTGTATTGCATGGGGATGAAGAAAAAAAACCCCTTCATCTGGGGAGAAACACAACAGGTTTTTTGTGCTGCCTGAATCCAGGCTCCTTTGTCAGCTGCTTCTGTTGGGAAAATCGGGCTGGCGATTGGGAAGCAGCTCCTTCCGAGGGCTCTCAGGACTCTCCATCTGCTCTGTAGAGCAGCCACTTCACTCCCTCCTCGAGTGCAGCCACCAATGTAAGGTACAAATGAGATCTATTAACTGTCTAATTTAAGCTCCCGGAGGAGCTTAAAGAAGAAGAACTTAATTAACCAGCCTGGAGCCTGGGCAGAAACACCACATTTCCTTCCTACCTACGTGCCTAATAACCAGCAGGGTTGGTGCCTTCTGCTTCCAGACACCGGGTGCAGAATGTTTTCAATTAGTCCTTTCAGTGGAAAAATTAAAAGGATTTCTAGCTAAAAATACCCCACCATCCCTACCTTAGAAAATCTCGTTTGCTGTAATTTAAAAACCGGTGAAGTAATGTCAGCTTCCCAAGGAGGCCGGGTTGGCTGCTGCCTTCTCCTGGCTGCAGAAAGCACTTCCCCAGCTACACTTCATTTTGCCGGAGATTCCGTGTGCCAGCTGCGAAGCGGGGATTATCCTTGCTTTGGCGAGAGGATAAAGCTCCTGGAGGTCAGACTGTCTGTCTGTGCAGCACCCGTGGTGGGTGAGCCCCGGGCCATTGCAGGACGGTGAGGGAGGAGGCCTCCTCTCCTCTGCCTCCCATCACCCCTCCCGTGTGCTTTGCTCCTGCCAGGTCTCTGGAGGTTCGTTACTTCACCTATGGGATCCTCTTTGGCTGTGGCAGCTCCTTCGCCTTCCAGCCCTCGCTGGTCATCCTCGGCCACTACTTCAAGCGCCGCCTGGGCCTGGCCAATGGCATCGTGGCCGGGGGCAGCTGCCTCATCTCCGTGCCGCTCCCCTTCTTCCTGAAGATGGTCGGGGGTGCCATCGGGCTGGCACACACTTTCCAAGTCCTCAGTGCCTTAATGCTCATCCAGATCTTCTTGTCCATGACCTACCGGCCCATCCTGCCGCCCTCCTGTGACCCTCAGCGTGACGGGCAGGACAAGCTGGGCAGCCGGAGCGTGAGGCAGCAGTGCTGGGCCCAGACCCGCAAGTATTTCAACCTGAGGGTTTTCCGGAGAAAGACCTATCGGATTTGGGCCTTTGGGATCGCTACTGCTGTCCTGGGATACCTCGTACCTTACATGAACCTGGTAAGGGCCCTGGCTGGCACTGGAAGGTGGGAGGGAGATCCCTTTGCCCGGAGGGAGGAGGGAGGAGGAGGTGGGAAGGTGGCGATGGGCAGCAGGGACAGAGGCACCAAAAGCCTCAAAGCCGAGGAGCTGCTGTACATCCTGTAAATGGGAATAGTGATGGATGTGGTTTTGTGTGTCCTCTCCATGCCAGGGTGGGCCAGGGTCACTTTCCAGTGTTCATAAGGACCAGCAGAGGAAGGGCCTGTTGGGTTTGGGGTGGGTGGAGGGTGCAGGTCAGCGTGGTGTGGACACGAGGGTCACACCACAAATCCATGAAGTCTTGTCCCTTTTGGGGAGTTGAGAGGGATCAACTTGCTGCAGCTTCATGTCCTTGTGTCCTTCCCTGCATCCCAGGTCAAATACGTGGAGAAACGGTTTCAGGAAACCAAAAAGGACTGGATCCTCCTGGTTTGCCTCGGGGCCATGTCAGGGCTGGGGCGCTTGGTTTCGGGCCGCATTGGCGACTGCATTCCCGGGCTGAAGAAGATTTACCTGCAGGTACGGTGTGTCCAGCCCTCCGTGGAGGTGCTGCCCGACCACAGCGGGGCAGGGATGGCATCTCTACATCGGTGTCCATGCTCTGCTTTAAACTGTCAACCACAAAGCCTTTACCAGCCACTGTCTGTTGTGAGGGAAGAAAATTTGTGACAGAAATGTGTAAGAGGAGTTACACTCTTGACCCGAGTGTCCAGCAGTCAAACTCTGTAGTAGCAACTCTTCCCAAACTACTAACACCCTTTCACCTCCTTGTGGTTTTTGAAGAACAAACTGCTGAAATCTAGCAGCTAATCCAGCAGCTAATCCTTCTTAACCCTTCTTAAAAGGTTATTCTTAAGGGCCTCTCTGAGACAGGAGCAGCGGCTGGATGGCTTTGCTGGGTCCAGGGGAGGGAGCAATGACATTGACCTGTTCAGTGTCATCTCCATGACCCTTCCTGCTGCCCATCCCCACTCTCATGCCCACTCTTCTCTCCCCAGGTTGCGTCCTTCATGCTGTTGGGCCTCCTGTGCATGATGATCCCCCAGTGCCGAGGCTTCGAGGGCGTCATTGTCATCTGCCTCTTCCTCGGCCTCTGCGATGGCTTCTTCACCACCATCATGGCCCCCATCGCCTTCGAGCTGGTGGGGCCCATGCAGGCGTCCCAGGCCATAGGGTACCTCATGGGGCTGATGGCCGTGCCCATGACCGCAGGCACGCCCATAGCAGGTTGGTAATGCCACGGTGCTGGACCAGGACCCAGCGGGTGGGAGGGAGGTGCTGGTGGCAGCTTTCACCCATGGTGGTGTTTTGGTGTGAGACCACAAGTGCTGGGTTGAGTTTTCTGCCTTAGCAGGTCACGTGGGTGTTGAAGAGCAGGGGTGGCACCACTCCACACTACATCCTGTGGCATCTCAGTGCCTTTCTCCAGGTGACCGCTGGGGAAACAGTGACCCAAGACCACATGAAGTGATTTCTCAGTTTGCATCTGAGCTAAAAATTGGCAGACATTAACTTTCCAGAAGTCCTTTTAGATGGGAGCTGAAGTTGGAGATGGAGGCCCCTCCACAAGACGTGGCCATGTGTTCCAGCACAGCAATACCCCCAACGTCCTTAACGGCGAGGGCTTGGCCAGAGCTGCCCCTGAGCAGCAGGACCTCTGCATCAGCAGCTCTAAGCCAAAGCTGGATAAGCACCTCCGATCTCTCTGCTTCCGGCAGCAAAGTTCACTGTAACGCCCTCGGGAAGGAGGGTGGGGGTCACAGACCTCTCACTGGGAGGGCGCTGCCCCAGGACCCCCTGAGTGGGGCTTGCTGGGTGGAGGGGCCCTTTGCACTGGCCTAATTCCCAGGGAAGAGCCCACACAGGAGGCGCTCAGAGGGATTTTCCAGCGCTGATCAATGGCCGTGTGTAATTCCCCAGGGATGCCTGGCTGTGTTGGAACTTGCCAGGCGAATGCAGAACCTTGCTGGGTTTTAAGGGCTTGGCTATTGTTTGTAACTGGCAGCGTGTATTTCACAGCTGGAGATAAAACATCCATACGGGCAGGGCTTCCAAGTGGAGACAATCAGCAGAGGGACAGCCCCATCCCACTTTTCCCCATAGCCTCCTGGCTGGCAAGCTTTTGGGAGGAAGAGCTGGGTTTAACACGTCTCAGCTTGCATTTGGGACGGTCTGGGATGCGTCCGACTGTGTCCTGTTCTGGTGGAACAGGAAGGATGGCTGAGCCTTTCCTTCTCCACTCCCTTGGTGCACAATGTTGGCTGCACACATCCTTTAATCCAGGGCGCAAAAACTCCAAGAAACGCAACGGGAAAAAAAAAAAAAAAAGATTATTTTAAAAACCCAAATCTCCCCAGATCTGGTGGGTGACGCAAGCCGCGCTCGAAGGAGGGAAACAAGCAGCTCATTAGGCTAACGAGCTCATTAGACTTCCCCAGCCCTAACCCCCAATCGCTCTTCTCTTCTCTTCCAGGATACCTCAATGATTATTTTGGGAATTACGACGCGGCCTTTTACTTTGCCGGGGTGCCCCCCATCATCGGCGGCCTGGTGCTCTCCGTGGTGCCGCTGGTCCACCAGAGGATGCTGAAGAAGCAGCGCCTGGATTCCGGCAAAGACAAGATGCTGGTGTCGGAGGCCGTGGTGAACGGGGAGCTGCTGCCGGGCTGCCCAGCCTCCGAAGCGCACATGTGACGCCGGCCCCGGCTCTCCCCGGGACACCAGCAGCCTCTCCGTAGTCCCAGCAAGGCCCTTTCCCAGACGGACCGTAATTCCCAGTGATCGCAGATATGCACTATGTTTGTAAAGGAGAAAACACAAAAAAAAAGTTCTTCTAGTTAAAGGCTTTTTAACTAGCAGAAACTTTTTTTTTTTTTTTTTTTTTTGGGACAGTTTTGATCTCAAAGCCACCTTTTTTTTTTTTTAAAACCCCCCCTCCCCCCAACCATTTTTCTAAGGAGAAGTCTCACCAGGATTCAAACTTGATCGAGCTCCCGCTCCTCTCCCCGGTTTTCTATACGTCACGACAGAGGTTTACAGCTAATAAATGCCTTTTCCAAGCAGGCCACGGATGGAACTTGTTGAACTTTGCAGCTGTCCATCCTTCTCCTCCTCCGATGTCACTCGGGTGTCACATCCCAGTGAGACAGCCCCTTCCCCGTCCAGCACCTGGGGCTGTTCTGGAGCCAGAGATCCGAAGGAGGAAATGCTGCTTTAGTCTGATGCACAAACCAAATAAATGTCAGCGAGTCCCGCTTTCATCTTCTTCTTTTCCTCCTTTCCCGCTGCTCTCCCACACCCCCAGGGAGCTGCAGCTGGGACGACGGGGAGCTCAGCTGGCTCCGGCCATCGGAGTCACATGGGAGCACACCCCTTCCTGCAAAATATGCCTTAAAAACGCGTGGATGAGACCAGCAGGTCCCTTGGCCGCTTTCCACCTCCGTTTCCTCACCCAGCAATTCACGGTCAGGCTGCTGAGCTGTGAAACAGAGAGGCAGCTCCTGACACAGCCCACGGTGCCCGGCTCCGTGGGGCCAAATCCGTGGGATCACCACCAAGATTTGGGCACTTTGGTGGCTTTGAGGCACACAGAGGTTGGGACAGAGCCCGTGTGTCGTGGATCAGCTCTGTGCTGGGAGGTGGCTTCCCTGCTGGGCTCAGGGGCACCCACGGGCATGGGGATGCTGCTGGCTCAGGGCACAGGGTGCCACTGCTCTTTTTGGGGGGCCAGGTGTGTATTAGGCAGCAATAAGCACGAGTCAGCTTTGGTGGGGGATCATGGTTTTCCAAAGAGGTTGACAGCCCCAGTAGCTTTTACCTTGTAGCCTGTGTGTTGTCACTGAGCTGGTGCAGGGTGGGGAGAGGGGGAGAGTGCAAGGAGGTCACACAGCCAGTGAGTGCCCACCTCACTGAGTGGCAGCAGAACTCAGCCTCGGGCAGGAATCCCTCACTACCCACTGGAAAAAAATTGTAAATATTCAAAACTGTAGAAATACAAATTGCCCAGAGAAGCTGTGGCTGCCCCTGGAGCCCTGGAAGTGTTGCCAGGACACGGATGGGAACAAGCTGGGGTAGTGGAAGGTGTCCCTGCCTGTGGCAAGGGGTTGGAATGAGATGAACTTTAAGGTCCATTCCATCCCAAACCGTTCCATGATTCCGTGATCATCTCCAGGGATTGCTAACGAGCGTGGCTAATGAGCGAGAAGGGAAGTTCTCCTGCCCGGGTGGGTCCCTGTGTGAACAAGGAGCCAGCCGGGACTGGGGTACCTTTTCCTGGGAGAGAGAGCAAGGAACAAAACTCACATTCATGCTGACTGCAAACCCATCCTTCACCAGATATTCATTTTGTTCTCCTGCCATTAAAAAACTGAGATGTCTGAAGAGGGACGTGTGCCGTGGGAATCATCCCTTGGTGTCCGGGCTAGTGTGGGGGTTTGGAACACCAGGACGTGTCTTTGCTGTGGAAATTTAGGTTCAGTGGAGGCCCCCTCCCGTGGGCAGTGGTGGGACTTTTGTACATAGTAGGCTCAGGACCCTGCATGTCCCTCTGGCCCCGTTTTTAACCCGTGTTGGCTGATGCATTGTAAGGTCTTGTGGTCTTGTGGCCCTTGCTGTCCCCGTACGAGGTGGAAAATTACCTGGTATGTTGTGACGTGTCTGTTTATGATATAAAATGAGATGTCTGCTTGTTTCTTTCTTGGATATGCTTTTCCATGACTGTTCTTACCCTTCATGGCCTGTACGGCATTGTCTGCTGTGGCTCTGCTGAGCCAGAGCTGAGTTTTGGGAGCCACGGGAGGCGGATGAAGCTGCAGGAGGAGGCAGGGCTTGAACCACGGAGCCCTGGCTCCAGCTGGGATCTGCCAGACTTAGCCTAGGGCAGGGTGTTAATGTGATGCTTTTTGGGTTGGACCATTGGCAGTGGGGCAGCTTCAAAGCCCTCTGACAGCTGAAGGAAATAAAAAACTCCTCTTTGTTACTCCTTCTACAAGTTTTGGGGCATTGATTCACATTGGAGTTGCATGAAGTTCATTAAATCATATTTTGGACCTTAATGGCCCCTGAAGGAGAGCTTATAAGGGATTTAAATTCCAGACGCAGCTTCTTCAGAGCAAGCAGAGGGTGAGCAGAGCTGTCTCCAAACCCCATCTGGGCTGAGGGAGCAGCTGCACAGCAGAGCCCCGCTGATGGCTGCACCCAGACTTTGTGTGGCAAAGCCTCCCTGGCTCATAAAGTGATTTGTGGTTCAAATCCCAAATTTCTACGGAATTCCACTTGCCTTAACTGCTCCATGTGCCTGCAAAGGTCCTTGCCCTGGGAGGAGCCTGCATTCATTGCAAGGGGTGCTTAGCAGTGCAGTGGCATCAGAGCAGCTGTGTCATCCAGGAGCTCTGGCCAGGAGGGGTGCTGCTACCCACATCTGTCCCCCCTAAATTCTGATCATCCCCCAAGGCTTTTATTGTTGGCCCTCTAGGAGATTTGGAGTGATGAGGTTCTTCCTTGGCCATCCCAGTTGGGTCAGAGGAAGCCACCCCTCATCCTATCCCAGACCCATGGGATACCAGCCTCCCAAAATCACGCTCAGTGACTTTGTCTGGTCCAAATCCTGCCCTTGGTGGACACGAGGGCAAATTCTGCAGTGGGGAAGGCAGGTTTGGCCAACAGCAGTGAGAGATCTCCTCATCAGCAAACACAGGTGGGAATGGGAAGGGAAAAGTTTGGAGCAGTGTCGGCACAGAGGGAGTATTTGGGGCTTGTTTGTCACATTGCTGATGCTGCTGCTGCTGCTGTGGCTCTCGTTTGGCCCTCTTGAATACCAGGCAGTTTGCAAGAATTTCTGCAGGCTGGTGGTGTGTGAGAGGTGGGATTGTGTGATTGGAGCACCTCTGAGCAGGGAGGAGCTGCACTGCTCTCCGAAATATCCCTTTAGCCTCTGGTGGTCTGGTGGTGAGAGGCCAAATGGGTCCCCACCTGCTGCAAAAAGCTTCATCCCAAAGCCTCCCCTGTTCCATCAGGATCCTCTCATCCTCCCCCAGCACATCCCCATCCTCCTCGGGGCTGCCTTTTACTCAGCTTTCTAATTAAAATCCCAACCTTCTCCCTCCCCTGCAAGTGCCAGGCTGTGATTCCTGCCCCTCTCCCTTGCTCTGGGAAGGGAAGGGAAGGGGAGCCCAGCACTGCAGGCTCGGCCAGCTTTGGGAGCCAGCAAGGGGAGGGGAGAGGGCTGAGCCCCTTGGGTGGGAAAGGGGTGGAAGGGAGTGGGGAGGGCCCCACTTCATCCCTTGGCCGGGGTGTTTGCAGAGCTGCAGAGCCTTATGTAAGGGTGCAGTGAGCCCAGGACGTGTCCCAGCAGCGCCTGCTCGGGGCTGGGCTGGGGCTGCCTCTTAAATCTTTACCTTGAGGGTGTTCAAAACCAACTTGTTGTCTTTTCTTCTTTTTTTTCCCCCCTTTATTTATTTATTTTTTTTTTTATTCTACTGCAGACTGAGGCATCAGATTTAACTCCTCTCACTCTGGCTAAAGGGATGGAGCAGGACAGCTGAACTGGAAGGGCTCCAGAGATGGTTGTGTTCGTGATGGGAAGGGTAGCAGGGCTTTGGGAGCTGCCTGGGAAGTGCCATGATTCATGGCTTAGAGCTTTTCTCAGTTCTGAAACAATGTGCAGGAGCTGCTTCACTGCAGCTTGCCCTGCCCTGAGGTCCTGCAGCCAGGCAAACACAAGTCTGGAAGTCACAGAGCTTAAATTTAACAAATTCTGGCCTCTCTCTGGCTGGGGTTGAGGTTTCCAAACATTCCCCTGCTGTGGGAGCTGTGGGAAGGCCACATGCTAATTGCCAGCCAAGCCTGAGGGCTTGTTCAGACCTGCTGTGGTACCGTGGGGTTTGGGGACCCCCATTTGAGGAGGTTTTGGCTCTGCCTCCCACCGTGGTGGTGCTTTGGGGCTGCCAACTCGAGCAGCTTCATCCCCCCCTGGGCTGAGCTGCCTGGAGGTGGCCAGGGGCTGTGCAAGGACACTGCTGCCCTTGCCTGGCAGGGCCATGGGAACGTTCTGCTCTTTGGGGCGTGGGTGCCAAGAGCAGTTTGCTCTGGTCAGCCTCATCTGGGGCTGAGGGTCTCACCTGCTCTGGGTTTGAACCCTGGCTGACACCTGAGTCTCTAAGTGGCTGTATTACCCTCGCCTGAGTAAAGGGGAGCTTGGATCAAATCCTCTGGATGCAGGGGGACACATGCAGCTGAGACCCTTGCTCTCCCTCTGTCCTTCACTGCGAACCATTCCTAGCTTCTGTGTGCTCCTGCACCCCAGAGTTTTGTTTGGGGGCACCTTGGTTATTTTAGCTTCAATTATTTCCACGCTGGCAGAGTCTGCTTCTCCTTCTCCAGCTGGAAGCAGAAAATTGGAATGGCTTTGAAAGCCAAGGCAAGCAGAGCAGCCCCCTCCCTCCACCTTTGTGCCACAAAGCATGGACTTGAGCAGCTCTTTCGGGTGCTTACAAGCTGCTCTTGTAACTTTTGGGGGACAATGATGTGGTTGTCAAGTGCTCCTTAAATCCTCCTCCAAGGTGCTCTGAGCAACGCCAGGCATGGAACTGGCACAGAGAGGGGCTCCGTGGGCAAGGAACCAACAAAAATAAAGCTGTTCCCCTTCTTTTTGAGAGCCCTTGGCAGGAAAGCAAGCGCAGGGGTGGATGGAGCTCTGAGAGGGCTTTGGAGCCCCGGGGGTGTCGCAGGGGTGACCTTGTGCTCCAGGTCCTTTATCTGCCTGGCACGGCCACTGCACGGACTTTAGCCCTGGTGACAGGGAGGTTATCTCTGGGCTTTGCTGGGACCACCTGCACAGCCCCTGTCGGGGGAGGGAGGGCTTTGTAGTTTTATCTCTGCAAATATTTTGCCGTGCCCTCAGCGCTCCCCTCGAGGCCGGGCAGCGCGAGCGTCCCCGCGTCCCCTCTCCCCTGCAGGTGCAGGGCTGGCATCTGCCTTCCCAGCGGAGAGGAAAGATACAAAAACCCCCCTCCTGCTTCCTGCAAAAGCGTGGCTTTGGGGGAGGCTTTGCACCTCCAAAGTTTCTCCTCTTTTTGGACCCCACTCCCCAAGGCTCAGCCTGCACCCACCTCCGTCCAGCCCAGCAAGCGCAGCCCCTCCCATAGCGTCAGACACAAACAGATTCCTGTTTTACCCAGGAATTCAGCTCTTTCCTTGTCCTTTCTGTACACTTTTAAGCGTGGAGTCTAAGATGAGTTGTTTACTGGAGCAGGTTTCTGCACCGAGGTGATGATGCTCCCCTCGTGGTGGGCGATGGCCCAAATTACCCGAGCCCGGCTGGGATTTGGCTGCCGAGCCCGTTCAACCCAATCCTTTCGGGAAAGAACTCGGCTTCCCCAGGCCAGAACTTTCCCAGCAGATCCTGTTTCAGCCATGTGAACCCGTTAGAGCCCGAAGCAGGATTTTTTTTCCTGGGGAGGCTGAGGGCAATTAGGAAATTACCCCGCTCCCCCTCGTCTGCCCTGAAATCCAGCAGGACGGAGCCAAATATTTGCTTTTGGATGGGAGGATTTTTGGAGCTGGCTCCACATGAGAGCACCGGGGCGGAGGCTTGAATTTTGGCCGTTTCGGGTAATTGTTTTTTGAAGCAGGACCTCCAAGCTCGCTGCCATCGCCCTGCTCAGCAGATCCCAGTGCCACAGCCTGTCACAGCTGCCATTTGCTCTGTTGCTGATGGGAAACAGCCTGCCCGTGGGTTTTTGGGGGTGGGATGCACCCTCTCCATGTCTGTACCCACTAGAAAGACTCAATAAAGAGCTGCAGCACCGTCGGTAGCTTCGCAATCCCAGTTTTTTTCCTCTGTGCTCCAGGCTCTGGCTCAGCAGGAGCCGTGTGTGGCTCTGAAATTGGTCCTGGGAGGTGCCCAGGCCTGCTGGGCACCCTGGGCAGAGCAGCAGAGCCAGTGGCCCAAATGCAGCTGCTCAATTCAATGCTGAAATCAGATCCCGAAGCTTAAAACTGTTCCTTTTTTTCTTTCTTTTTTTTTTTGACATCTGCTCCTTGTAAGCGATTTATAACCCCTCAAAATTTTGTATCTGGAAGTAAAGTGAATGTGTCTCTCAAAAGTATGCCTATCCTTTCAAAATGTGAATTTCTGATTGTTGGAATAAAAAAAGAAAAAAAAAAGGAAAAATAAAAAGAAAGAAACCTACCCCCTATTAGCACATTTTTGTAATTAATGTTTCATGAATGTTGTTTAAAATATTTGTGTAGAATAAACCAGTTTTAAAGGAAAAGGGATCTGTGCCTTGTGTTTTGCCAGGTGTCTCCTCAGGGCTCTCAGCAGCTTTCCCAGCTGCTGCCAACTCTCCAGAGGGGCTAGAGAGGCAAGGGTTTATCCTGGGAATTATTTTTATTAAGTGTTTGATGCACCTTGAGGAAAGGATGTTCCAAGGTCCTGGAACCTATCAGGGGAGATGTTCCCATGAGCTGGTGAAGGGTGACAGCTGGAAGTGGATGGTCCTGGTCCCACTGAGGCATTTAGAAGTAAAAATGATTTTAAAATCCACCCCTGAGAGCACCAGGGTGCCCAGAGGGGTGTCAGAGCTCAGGATGTGCCTCCTGGATGTTTTCCTTTCCCCTGGGGGCAGCTTTAGGTCTGGATTTTACCACCCAGCTCCCTTCAGGGGCTGCAGAACCTTCACTCTGTGGGGGCTCTCCCACAGCCACAGCACCAGGGCTATTTTTAAGCATCATTAATGTTATTTCTTTAATTTGGCAGCAGCTGAGGGGCACGATGAGGCCTTCCAGGTACCTCCTGGTCACAGGAGAATTAGTCTATTTTGTCAATAAGAGCAGTTATGGGAGGGTTGGGAAAGATCAGGGATGATAATTCATGAGTGAGGTTCCAGAGGCTGTGAGACACTGAAAACATGGCTTTTATCCAGGGTTTTCTATTCATGATTTGTTTCTGTGAGCCGCTTTAATTGCCATTAGATGAAAGCTGACACGTGCATTAATTTGATATAACTCAGGGTTTTGTTTTGGTGGTTTTTTTTTTTTTTTTAATGTGCACCTCAACCCTTTTTCAAGTTGGGGATATTTACTGCAAATAGTGTTAAAA
>VXAC01005301.1:0-20316 GCA_013399225.1 Rhipidura dahli
ACTTTCAAACCCCAACATGGAGGACAATTCCAAACCACCTCGGGCCTCCTGCATGTCTGGGCAGACATTTCCAGCCAAATGTCAGAGTGATGAGGACCCCTCCTTCCCCCCCCAAAGCCCCTCTGCTCCGGGATCAAACTCCTCCTGCTTTGGTGGCATTGGGATGAGGGGTTTCCTCCCCAGGCTCCTGCAGTAAAGCTCACACACATCTTTAAGCACACATGGAGGAAAGCCTTGAGCGCTGCAATTTACCCAAATCTTCAAAACTCTTTTTATTTTTATATTAAATGTTTTTCTTTATGAAAGGAATAAAAGAACTCCAACAATCACGATGAAATAAGAAAGGGAATGCCTAGAGCTAACTACAATATAAAATCATATTCATCATTTCATAATATTTTACATTTTGCTCGTTGTTTTATGTGGATTAAAAACCACTTGAACCAGAATGTAACAACAGCAAGGAAAGCTGCAGAGGAGGAAGAGGAGAAGGAAGGTGCAGCCCAGGGGGTTGGGACAGCAAGAAGTACCCTCAGACATGCACAGGAGCCAAGATTGCACAGAACCAGGGAATGGATTGGGTTGGAAGGGACCTTAAATCCCACCCAGTGCCACCCCTGCCATGGCAGGGACACCTCCCACTGTCCGAGGCTGCTCCCAGCCCCAATGTCCAGCCTGGCCTTGGGCACTGCCAGGGATCCAGGGGCAGCCACAGCTGCTCTGGCAATTCCATCCCAGCCCCTCCCCACCCTCCCAGGGAACAATTCCTGTCCAATGTCCCGTCCAGCCCTGCCCTCTGGCACTGGGAAGCCATTCCCTGGCTGGCCCTGAATCCCTTGTCCCCGGTCCCTCTGCAGCTCTCCTGGAGCCCCTTCAGGCCCTGCAAGGGGCTCGGAGCTCTCCCTGGAGCCTTCTCCTCTCCAACTGAGCACCCCCAGCTCTGTCTCCCCTCCCAGTCCGGCCCCAGCTCTGCAGTGCCAGGGTCGCTGGCCTGGGCTGGGGGTTGGATTGAAGCAGAGAAAGTGGAATGAATGACCTGGGGAAGCAGGAGAGAGGCTCCAGCCCAGGATGAAACCCCTCCCTGGGCTGTGTTAGCCCCGTGTGCTGGGCGAGGGGCACAGCAGAGCCTGGGCCACCTTAGCCAACTCCCTGAAGGGCTGGCCCAGCCCCTCCAGAGCCTGAGCACCCCTGGGTGCAGCAGCAGAGAAGGGGAAATGCTCTTTGCAGCTCCCAAGGTGTCTGACCCCTAATAACCTCTGAAACCCCGACTTCTGTGTGGGATTTGTTGTGATCAGGGGCTCCTTGATCGTTTTCCCTTCTGCAGGAAGGGAATGAACAAAGGAGATCCTGGTGCTGAGCAAGGCTGGAGCCCAGGGAGCCGGGCTGGAGGTTTGGAAAGGTGCAGTCACTGTGAGCTGAGGAAGGCAAGTCCCACCCCTGCCAGGTTCCATGTCCTCTCCTGCATAAAATCCAACATGACATTTACCACTCTCCTAAAATGCTTTGCAATAAATTTCCAGATGCTCCCAAAGAACACTTTGAATTATCCATGTGCCATTTTCCACACGTGGCACAAAGGCCCTGCACTGTTTTTATTTCCTGGTGGGCGAGTCAGAGCGACTCCTGGTGGGGTTGGTTTGTGTGGAAAGAGTCTGTATGAGGGAAACTCCTCTGGACCTTGGTGCCACCATGCAGCTCCTGCAGCCAGAGCTGTGCCAGGACAGTCTGTGAGCTGGGGCTGGCATTAATTAGTGATTGACCCCTTCCCCCTGCTGGGCAAGCACGAACACAAACACACCATGAGCTGCATCTGGGATGGGTTAAGCCATCTCCAGGCCACGTTTTTCCATTGCCATGAGCTCTCCTCAGAGCAAAGGGAACCAGTCAGTGCAGTGTGATCCCCTCATACTCCTCAGACCCCTCCCTGCCACCGGCACCTGCTCTGGAGGCCCCGCTGCTGCTCTGCCAAGCCAACAGCCCTGACAGGGATTGCACTGCACTTCCTGATCTTTCCAGATGCTGCTCAAGTTTTATCGCCCCCCCCTCCTGCCCCTTGGAGCCCGGGGTGGGTCAGGGTATTTCAATCAAACAGGGATTTCCCTGCTGCCCATGTGCCAAGGGGGGCACGGCCCCAAGTGGAGCCACAGAGAGCGGGGAAAGGAGACAAAATGAGAGCTGGAAATGAAGTTATTCTTCATCCTCGACATCACTGCTGAGGACCAGACTGGAGCGATGAGCCTGAGGCGCTTCTCCCGTCCCTCCTCTCCACCTCAGTCCCACACATGGAAGATGAATATGCAGCGTTTGCTGTTTGTGCTGCTGAGACACCCATAAAATGCCAGCAGGGAAAAACCAGACATAAATACCAGCTGCCCTCCAAGCCCGGGAGAGGGAAGGAGCATCCTTCCTTCCAGACAGGGAGCTGCTTCCAGTTGGGAAGGGCTGGGAAGGGGCTGAGCTCCCAGCCCTGCCCAGCACAAGACAAGAGGGGTCAGTTCGGTTTTGTCTCTGCAGACTTGGGAGGGGACCCACCAAGCCCCCTTTTCCACCAGGAGCTGCTGGAAAGGATTTTCCTTCATGTCCAAAGCCCTCCTGACCTGTTGCAGCACCAGAGGAGTTGTAGGTGTCTCACCAGCCTGGGCTCCAGCAGCAAACCTGAGCCTCCAGAGAAGAGCTCTCCATTCCCTGGGATGGGACGGGATGGGATGGGATGGGATGTCTGGGATCCCAGGAGGGGCAGGCACAGCAAACGTGTCCTGGCCATGATGCAGGACTGTCACAGCCCTGCTCCAGTGCCAGGATCCAGGGGAGATTTGGGGAAAAGGAAAAACCAAACAACCAAAAAAAACCTCCCTTGTGGCTTCTCAGTGCCTTGAAGAGGGTCCTGGACAAGAGTTATCCCACCTGGATACATGAAAGGGATCCTCATGGATCCTCAGCCAGTGGTGGGAGACAATTTCCCTCTGGAATCACCCAGGATGCTGCACTCCGAGGCACTTTGGGGATCCAGCCTGGCTGTCCCCACCCTGTCCCCCCTCATAAAGGCCTCAAGAGCACTTGCAGCTGGCAGGAGCTCTCTCCAGCCCCAATTCCCGAGGATTCTTAGCCCCACACCTGGGGGCAGCTCCAGCGCCAGCAGAGCTCGTTGGCAGCCGCACCAGCCTGGGCAATGCCTCACTGAAGGAGCTGGGGAGGGCTCGGGAGGAGCCGCAGGGATCAGGTAAGCCGGGCTCTGTAATGCCGGGATCAGATAAGCTGGGCTCTGTAATGCCAGGTTTGCAGCGCCGGGCTGGGGGGCAGATTGGCATCACTGTGTTATCTGCTGCTATCTAATTCGAGGAAATAACCGTGTGCATGGCACAAGTTATCAAACGCACAGCACTCCTCCGAAAATGATATTAAGGCAGGAACTTCACAGTTCCAGCTGCCACTTCATCTTTAATTCACCTCCCCGCCCCACAGCTCCTGGACTGCCGACATCTCGGAGCGGTGGGTGGCCGGGATGCCGGGGGTGCTCCCCAAAGCTGGGTGAGGCACAGGGATGGGAGCCGGTAATTCCACATCGCTGGTGGAGCAACACGCAGCGAGATTTTAACAGCTTGGGGTGTGCTTGTTTGGTTTTCTCTGCTGCCCGCAGAGGGAGGGAGGCTGGGCACAGCTGTGTTGTGTGGATTTTGGAATACTCTGGAATTGCTGGATTTGTGCTGGGGACCAGTCCTTGCTCGGGGACATGGATCATTTCCACAAGCAAAGTGGAGCAGGGACAAAAGGAGCTGCTGGAGGTGGCCCTGGAGCAGGTGGGTGGCAGGGAGGGGACAGGGAGGGCCCCACCATCCCCTCCCTGGTGCATGCACAGCACGTGCTGATTTTAATCTCCCACCTGTGATCCAGCAGGGAAGGATTTTCGGCTGGCTGGGGACGAGAGGAGGTGTTTAAGCACCATCTCAAGTGACTTTTCAGCCTGACACAGCAAAGATTTAACGCTGCACCAGACCCCCTCTGGGGGAGCCCATAAAACGCCTGCACAGCCAGTTCCTCATCAGGAAAAAGGATGAAATCTTTAATAGGGGTGATGTTTCTGTTCATCCTCAGCGGAGACTGGTGCCCTATCTGGGAAGCTGCTCTTTAACTGGAGATGTAAATTTAAGGTTTATATCCAGCAGGAAGAGATGCATGCCTCTGGGAACTGGCTGGGAACACAGCAGTTCTGCAGGGAGGGGAGGATCAGCTACAAACTTCCTGCCTGAATTCCCCCAAACCCGCTGCTCCCCTGCCCCAGCCTGGAGTGGGACACATGGCACCGAGGCCAACCCCGAACCCAGCTGCAGAGCCCAAGAAGGACTGCAGGGCACAGAGGGTGGGTGATCAGCTCCACATTTCCCTGGCAGTGATGAAGAGGGGCTGGACCTGGCACACCTGGGACAGCTGAATCCAGGGAACATCATTAAACCTAAATTACCCAGGTTTTATTTATTATTTGTGGACTGCAACACACACAAACAATAAAAAATGCAGCCTTTCAGCCAAAGTGCTTTCTGACCAGAATAATGTTTTTTCTTTTTTTCTTGGACTGTTTACAAGCCACGAGTAAAATCTGGGAAGCCCAGTTTGCAGCAGGACATGGAGAGGGGCAGCACTGGGAGAGCCACAGGGATGTCTGGCAGCAGAATCCCACAGATTGAGCAAAATCCCCCACACTGTTCCCCTGCTCCTCCCTCTCCAAACACAAACGGGCTCCATGAAGCTCCTCTGAGTCCTCGGATCCACTCACTTCATCACTCGTGGCCCTGTAAACTTTCAGAGTTTGCGCCCAGTATAAGTCAGGGACACTCAAATTTGCTGCCAGCTTCCTACTTTGCCCCTCAAATATGGACCCAGAAAGTGACAGGAGGGCAAACATTAATTCCTAATACTGACTGGGATGTGTCATCACTGAGAAAGGAACAGCTTTACTGAACGAAGGAAGGGAAAAAAACACCAGAAGAGAAGAAGTTGGATCTGCTGAAAACCAGGCTTTACCTCTGAACTCCTGAAAATTGTCCAAACCACAACAAAAAGGAGACAGACCAGAGCAGGTGTTTGCTCCTGTTAAACAATCATTCCCACATAATGAGAGTTTTTTGGATTAATTGCAGGATGTTGCTTCTGTATAGGAATAATTCCCAGTCTTTGCACAAATATGGATTTTTAGAAGTGGGAGAAGAAATCAACGTTTCTTCCCTTCCCTGCTCTGGGGACACCACAGCAAGGGAGGGTTTTTTAGGAAGAACAAATGTGGAACAGGCAGTGAGAGGGTGTTGGGGAGGTGCTGTTTGTTGGCACCTTCTCACTTGGCCTTTTGGGTTTGGGATGCTGCTCTGGGACAGATTCCCTCATTTCATCCCACCTGGAATGAGCCTGGAAATAACCCCAGAGCTGGAGAGCTTTCCTGCTTCCTCCCCCTCACTGAGGGCGCTGGGACAGCAGCAGGGTCAGTTCTCTCCATGCCCTGGGCCCCGTTCCCACAGGAATAATGGGAATAATGGGAATAATGGGTTTGCTTCTGCTGGAGCCCAGCCCAGAGTGAAGCAGAGAGGGAATCCAGCCAGAAGCTGCCATTTGGTGTCACTCTGCCCTGCCCTGGTCCACACCCTGGCAGATCACAGAGCAGCTGCACAGCCGGGGCAGGGGCTGCAAACATTTGGGTTAAAAGATGTAACAAGGGAACGAAGGAAGCAGAAAATTGGATGTACAAGGGGAAGGAACAACGCAACACCAGCTGGGATGGCCCTGTTAGCCTTTATCAATAATTGATGGCCAAGAACATGGATTTTCTATTATTCTGGTGAGACCAGCTCTGTTGCTGATATGTTCCTTGGCACCACAAATTACTCAAGCATTAAAAATTACTAAAACGCTTTTTTCATCCCTTTTAGGGACATACCCTCTGCATTTTCCTCCCCCTCATCCCACGGAAGCATCCCAGAGCAGATGAATTTTCAGGCAAATGTGCATGAAAGACAACCTGGAGAGAGCCTTTAGTGCTCCTCTGAGGGACCTGAGAGCTCACCCAGTGCCACCCCTGCCCTGGGCAGGGACACCTCCCACTGTCCCAGGCTGCTCCCAGCCCCAATGTCCAGCCTGGCCTTGGGCACTGCCAGGGATCCAGGGACAGCCACAGCTGCTCTGGCAATCCCATCCCAGCCCCTCCCCACCCTCCCAGGGAACAATTCCTGCCCAAGATCCCATCCAGCCCTGCCCTCTGGCACTGGGAAGCCATTCCCTGCTCTGTCACTGGGACAGTGGAGAAGGAACACCAGGGCTCCTGTGAACAAAAAATGCATCAACAGAGCCTGAAGCAATAAATTTCACCTCCAGCAGGAGAGGAGGAGCTCAGTGCTCAGATTCATGGCTGTGACCGAGCCACACCAACCCTCCCACCTGGAGGAGCTGGGATGGGCCCGGGATGTGATCTGGGAGCTGGGACTGGCCCATCCCAGCCCTGGATCTGAGGGTGTCCACCCAGAGCTAACAGAGCACCAGGATCTGCCAGGCTTTCTGGAATCCCAGCTGTGCACGGCCTGTGTGGAAATAAATCATGGCTGAGACTGCTTTGCCACCTTCCAAAGGCTCATTTTGGTTGGGTTTTCTGTCAGGAGTGTAACCACTTGAATTTATGCAGATTATGCACTCCTGCCAGGTGTTTATTTTATATGGTTCTCTTCCCCCTGCTACACTGTGAAAGAAAAATTGGGCAATATTTGCTAATGAGGCAAGCGGGATCTTTCCAGGCCCCTTTAACTTACTTGGAATAAAATATATTTTTTAAAAATTGCTGACCCTTTAAACCTCAATGTTAGCTTATCTTGGGGACACGTTTCTTAGTCAGCAGAAGGCCTTTCCTGCAGGAGTTATTTGTAATTCATTAGCACCAGAGTAATGGCCACACTCTTAAATAATTCCTGTGCTTATAAAAGACCATCTGGCACATGTGCTAAGAGCCCTACACTGCTCTGGTGTAAATCATGAGAGATCCATGGAGCTGGAGGAGTTCTGGAGGCTTTACAGCCTCCTGCCAGGCTGGCCCGGAGCTCTTCTCCAAGGCCTTGTGTTCCCAGTTTTACGGGATCAGCTCCTCCATCCCAGCTCATGGCAGAAGCTCCAGGCTGCTCCAGGGGCAGCAGGAATGAGCTGGGCCCGGGGTAGGTGCAGCTGCTCAGGTTGTATTTATGTATGATCCAGGTTTTGTGTCAGTGAGGCACTGCGCCGAGCCCTCTGTGCTGAGCCCTAAAACCTGCCAGGAAATTCCCAGCGTGAGAGGGGGGAAGAAAAAGCTCTGGTTCTGAAGCCATTCTAACTTGAGCTCAAGGTTTCTGCTTAAGCACAGGGATGGATTTATATCTGGAAAAGGAGATTTGCTGGGGTTATATCCCACTTTCTTTTTCCCCCCTTAAAAAAAGAAAAATGTAGTGAGAGGCAAGAGGGATGTTCAGGACACAGGCAGAGAGGAAACGCAGAGTTCCTGTGACCAACCCCAGCTAAAAACATTTCCCACTCACAGATCCTGCCTGCAAAATCTCAAAACTGCTTTGGAGCCCCTTGAGCTTTCTAAGGACAGATCCAGGCATCCAAAGGGATGGACTCAAAGCAGGTCTGGCACAGCTCCTTCCCCTCCCCTGTGATGCCAAACCACCCCAAAAGCCTTCCCCGGGAACAAACGCCTCCAACCCCCTCCCGGCTCCACCCTCGGGCTCGTTGTTCACCAGCTGCTGTAGGAAGGGGAGAACAATCCCTGTGTTCCTGGGGCTTCTCCATTTCCACCGGAGACTCTGTGGAGCTGGGCCCCAGGAAAAGCCAATCTCCTCCGCTTCAGGCAAGGATAACGTTTCAGCAAAGCAGAGCCAGATTTCATCGGGGCTTTTGTCTGTAACAAAACCCCCACAGCAGCAAGAGCTCGGTGCCCTGGAAACTCAGCACAGACGGCACATTATGGCTCCAGCCTGGGTACAGTCAGGTCCTTTCCACTGTTTTTTACAGATACCTGATATCCCAACCCCATTTGTTTAATCTGCATTCAGCCCCTCTCCAGGCTCAAAGCACCAGCACAGCTCTGAGTGGTTTGTGTGCTCCCCGAAGCACTGCCCCACACTCTCTCCAAGTGAAACAAAGGCTTCCCAATAAATCACTTCAAATGGGGTTTTTGGTCTGGCTGACCCCATCCCCAGCTGTGCAAAGGCAGCTCAGGGTTCCCAGCTGTGCCTTCAGGGGCTTTTGGAGCTGTGCATTCTCCTTCCCTGGTGCAGAGACAGCGGCTCCTGGGGCTTCAGTTCCTGCTGGGTCTCAGCACTCCCTGGAGAGCCAGACTGCTTCATCCAGGAGCAATCACCACCCCCGGGCTGCTGAACTCCCTCCCTGGCTCCCGGCAGAGCTGGAGGACTTCCACCCTCACAGCTTTCAGAACTATTTTTGGGAAGGCATTTTGTCTTTCAGTCCTGTGCTTATGTGAAATTTGTAAGACTCGGAAAATGGCCAGGATGAGCTGGAGTCCCCGCAGACTGTTCTGCACAGCCGAGTGCTGAGCTGGCCTCGTTTGGCACCTGTAAAACCCTCGGCCCCCTCCTGCTGCCCAGACCCAGCCCTGAGCAGCCCCATTCCCAAACCAGGCTCTGCCATGGTCCAAACAAGGGCATCTCCCACGGATGGGCCCATCCCGGCAGCCCTTGGGCGCAGGACAAGGCACCTCGAGGTGGGGCAGGACCCTGAGAGGGAATCTGCCAAAGGAAGGCAATGACAGAGGGAAAGAAGGAGGAAACACAGATGGAACTCTGAATTTCTGCAGCACCAAGTTTGAGTGGATTCAGACCCAAATTAAGAATTGCTAATGACAGCAACAAACAGACAGGAATGGGAAGAGGGCACGGGGAAGATGAGCAGAAAGCAAAACAAGGGAGTTGAGCAGCAGGAGGAAAACAAAGCCCTGGCAGGCGCTGTTGTCAGTGGCAATAAAGGCTCCCAGCCCGGTGATTTATCGGGGCTTGCTCTCTCTCTGCCGTCCCCAGGCGTGCCGGGGCGTTGGTATTCGCAGGACGTGCAGCACAGCCCCTGGATGAGGGAGCAGAACGGATCCACCACAGCTTCCCCTGGGCACTGACAGCTCCGAGCCGCAGAGCCGGGGCAGCTGTGGGCACAGGGCCGGCTCCCCCCAGCCTGGTGCCCACCGAGCCCGGCTGCTCAGCGGCTGCCAGCCTTGCACAGCTCCCGCCCCACAGCAAACCAAACTCTTGTCCTCCCTGCAGCTCCTGCCCGGGCTGCTCCTGCCTCCAGCCTGGCCCAGGCTCCTTCCACCCTGACCTTCCTGGGACACGGTGTCTGCTCTGCCTCCCCAGCTGGCTCCCACTCGGGCAGGGTCTCTTCTGTCCCACCCAGCCCTGCTCCACACAAATCCCAGGCTTCCACACAAGATCTGAGGCCATGAGGCTGCAAAGTCAAAGGTGCAGGAGAAGCTCTGTGAGAGCAGCAGGGAAGGACTCGAGGGTCATTCCATCTTTGTTGCTCGGGATAACCCTGGCTAAGTGACCCAGAATGGTTCGTTTCTGGCTGCTCGTGATGCTCCTCCCTGTGTACAAACAGCTCAAAACACAGAATCCACCAAAAGGCCTCTTACAGTTTTCCTCCCGTAATGAAGAGGCTTTTTCAGCAATAAGGTGAACTGAAATAGGCAGCAGTGAAACTGTTCTGCTTTATGTCCTGTCCAGCTCCATTTCTGGCCTTCTCTGAGGTTCTGTGGCTGGCTGGGCCATTCCTTCGTTCCCCCACAGAAGCTGTGCTGGACTGGGCCCGCTGCTGTCCCCAGCCTGTGGAACTCGGCTGTGCCTGTGCTGGGGCTGGTAGGGAACACAAAGCCCCACGTAAGAGCAGTGCACGCTTGCAGCTTTATCTCTGCAGCGCTCCTGCTATCGCCTCCCTGTATTTCATACAAACATCTCAGAATGACAGACAGTTAAAAAAGGAAACTGCAGATGGAAGCGTGAAATTTTGCACTTCGGGGCTGTAATGAATCTTGCCCGGCTTCCCACCCCTTGCAATATCCTTGCTGGAAAGTGCA
Source organism: Rhipidura dahli (assembly GCA_013399225.1). Taxonomy (NCBI): domain Eukaryota; kingdom Metazoa; phylum Chordata; class Aves; order Passeriformes; family Rhipiduridae; genus Rhipidura; species Rhipidura dahli. The sequence goes on from VXAC01005301.1 coordinate 10,085, forward strand.
AAGACCTTAATTTTCCCTGCACACAACTTAAAATGTCTCAGCTCCTGGTTGAAATGTCAGGGCTCCATCACATCCCTAATCCAGAACAAAACCCGAGGGCAGCCAACGCATCCATCTCTGTTTGCTGTGCTGGGAAGGGCTGGGCTCCTCCCTGCAGTGCCTGAGAGGGAGCAGGGTCACCCCACCGAGAGATGGGATCACCCCAGAGCAGCTGGGCCAGCCCTGAGCCAGTGCTGACCTCTGGGACAGGGACAGGGACAGGACCTGCAGGTCTGGAGTGCCCAGGGGTGGGTGCAGAGCTTCAGGTATCACCAGAAGCACAAATACCAGACTGACTCCAAGGAGAGCCCTTCCCACGGCCCTGGAAATGTCAGAACCCAGCCTGTGCCATCACCAGAAGGTTGCCCGTCGACTTGGATCCCTTTTAGACAGCTGCTTTCACAGTGAGATGGAAGGAGCTGTGGAAGTGGAAAGCTGCTTTGCATGGAGCCTCCCCAAGGTTTCCAGCTCCTTGTGGCCTCCTCTGTTTATTTTTGGGTTGTTTTGCAGAGCTAACCCAAATATACAGGCCTGTTCTGGCATTCCATGGCTTTCCCTGACAGTAATGCATCTTATCCCAGCCAGGAGCAGCAGGAACAGCTCCTGTCACTACCAAGAAAGAGAAAATAAAATCAGCTGAGAATTTCTGACTCTCAGGAAACTCAGTTCAGCTCCAAACATGGTGAACAAAATGCCATCAGTGATTTTCCCTTTGTAATTAGGTTTGCAAAGGTTGACTGGCAAGGAATTAAAACATGGAAGCATTTAAAATATCAGTGAGTTCTGGCATCCTGAGTAATGTGACATTTATATGATAATTTGGCAATTAAATATGCAAGCAAGGATGGTTTTTCTTTTCAAACACGGAGGTACAACTCTCCAACAAAGCCCCTTCCTGCACTTCACAGGTTCGACTTCTTGCTCCAGTGGAAAAATATTATTTGCAGTGTGTGGGCAGGGACACTTGCAGCAGAACAGAGGCAGCAGCGCATCTCCCAGAGCACCCCCAGGCACCTGGGATTGCCCATGGACAGGGTTTGGTTCTGCTCCCACCTGGGGATCATCCCTGTCTCAAAGCCAAAGTGCTGCAGAAATAAAATCTCTCTCCAGGTTGCACAAATGAGGCTGGGAAAGCTGGGGCTGTTCAGCCTGGAGAAGAGGAGGTTGTGTGGAGACCTCAGAGCCCCTCCAGGATCTGAAGGGGCTCCAAGGAAGGCAGAGAGGGACTCTGTCAGGAACTGGAGTGACAGGACAGGGAGGAATGGGGTCAAACTAAAAGTGGGGAAATTCAGGTGGGATACTGGGAAGAAATTGTTCCCTGGGAGGGTGCCAGGCCCTGGCACAGGGTGCCCAGAGCAGCTGTGGCTGCCCCTGGATCCCTGGCAGTGCCCAAGGCCAGGCTGGACACTGGGGCTGGGAGCAGCCTGGGGCATTGGGAGGTGTCCCTGCCAGGGCAGGGGCAGGGATGGGATGGGATTTAAGGTCTCTTACCACCCAAAACACTCCAGGATCCTGTGACTGGACAAGACCCCCAGAAGGAGAAGGGGAATGAGGTGAAGCAGCCAAAAGTCTCTCTCCGCCCAGACCCCGGCTGACCCCTCCCCCATACCCATCACGTCCTTCCCGAGCGTCTCAGCAGCTCCCTTCCTAAGCTGATGAATAATTTGGAGGGCATCAGCCATTATTAAATAATAAAGATTCTTTTCCTTGCAGAAATAATTGAAGCATCAGAGCTGAGAAACTGAGGTCGCCCTGAGCTGTGCCCCCTCTGCTGCTCCCCCCAGACCCCGCTTGGCTCCAGGGGCAGGGGGGAGCTGCAGCCACAGGGCTTCCCAAGGGGCTGCTGGCAGGGAGCAGGGACATCCAGAGCTGCCACTGAGGCTGGGGTGGCCCAAGGCTCTGTCAGGAGAGGCCATGAGGGTAACTGGAGTTTGTGGCGGTCCCGGCTGCATTGCCCATCTGGGAATGTGCTCTGCCAGCTCTGCACATCCACCAGCTCCTCCTGACCGGGGGTGAACACGGCCTCTCCTGGGTGAGTGGGAGCAGACTCTGCTTCAGGGACTCCTCAAAATCATTGAGGGGTGAAAAAGCTCTTCCTCATTACTGGAAACCTCCCTGTTCTCTAAAGGTGAAGGTTCTGCCTCAAACCCCTTCACATCCAGGGAAACCCTGGCTGCTTCCAGCCCTCCCTGCTCCCGCTGGTTCCTCCCCTTGCTGTGCCCTCAGTGGCTGCACAAGCTTTGGTTCCAGCTGGATTCCCAGTGGATGCAAAGCTGTGGCTGAGATGTGTTCCCTCATCTCCACACTTGTTATCCACGTGGGGAGGAAAAGACAATGGGAAACCCCAGCAAAACAAGTCCCCTTTAACCCAGCAAGGTTTCCCCCTGACTTTTCTCCAGACCAGATGGGAAACAACAACGGTGTCACAGTTTTCTGTCCCCACACTCCTGTGCTGATAGATAAAATCAGCCTGATCAGTGCATGACAAATAATGGCTCATCCTAGGAAAAAAAATCCTGTTCATGGAGAACGCAGCCAGGATGAAGCTGACGTGGTTTTAGAGCAGCTCCACAAACACAATTAAATGTGGAATGAGCTCCTTTCTGCAAGGGTTTTCATGAGCCACTCTGATGGCACCAGCAGAAAGAGCTTCAAGTGATAGTGAAAGATGTCCCAGGCTGCCCAGCCGGGACTGGGAGAGCAAACATTCACTGGGGGGAGGATTCATTCACTGCAGCACCAGAAACATGAGAAATGCCAGCCCTGCCAAGTCAGGGATCTCAAAGCGAAGTCAGCCTGTCCTGAACCCTGCAGTCGAGTAACGATGAAGACATTGGGAAAGACTTTCCCCTGCTCGGGCACTGCCTGTGCTAATTAGGGACAATTAACGCTGCTCAGGGAGCACCAATGGGTTTGCTGAGCACCGGGAAGTGTCGGCTCCTCACAAACACCTCTGGCCCAGCGTCTGTGACCGGGGGTGACAAGGGAGAGCTCTCCCGGGACCTGGACTGAGCATCCTGCAGAGAGCAAAGCTCTGCTCCCTCACGAGCGATTCCCACACCCTCCCTCCCCTGGGAATGACTGAGGCTGAGGAACAAGACCTTCTGAAGGCCCCGTATCTGTTCCTGAGTGTGTCACTGGGCTGGCCAGGCCTGGATGGCTTTGGAGGGGAGAAGAGGGGACCGTACAATGAATTTCTGTCCCATGAAATAAAAGCCTGAATCCCCAGTTCTGTTACCTTTGGAAGGTGCATGTGCAGAAACCCGAAAGTTCTCAGGGCAGAGAAGTTAGTTTTTCAGATGTGCATCCAGATATTTTTTAATTAGACCCAATTTGTGCTTGTGAACTCCCCAATGCACCAGAGTGATGATGGTGGAGCTCAGGAGTCAGCACAGAAAGCTCCGGGAGCCCTCCTCGGCCAACTCTTCAAAGGCTGAGCAGGTGCATTTGCTAATTCTAAATACGATAATCCATAATTACAAGTAAAGCCCAAACTGGAGGTCTGAGATGTTTCTGAATTTTCCCCAGACCGCATTTCTACAACCATATAGTTTTGTTTATGTGAGGTTTTGTTCCAGCTAATGTGACCTTGTGGATAAAGGAGAAAGAAAAATAGGAGAAAACACCATGTACATGCACGGGGAAAGGATCTTCCTCCCCTCGTGGAAAAAGCACAACAAAAGCAGAATTGTTCTGGGGCTTGTTTGAACTTTGTCTGAAAATTGATTTCAGCTCTGAGGAGCTTGAGCTCTCCCCGTTCCTCAGCTCCACCTGCCAACAGGCAGCACTTTTGTCTCTGTTGATAAGGGACTTTTTAATTATTGCCATTATCATTTGAAAATTGGGTTCCTGCCACAAACAATTGAAATTAGATTCGGTGTTACTTTTAATCTTGGGTAATGTCTTTTAATCGAGGGTTTCATTTCCTATCGGCAATAAAATGTGTGGATGCTGCACACACGTGCTGGGTTTGAGGGCACACAGAAGGATCCGAGCGCTCCCAAAACGCGAGGGTCTCACTCGGGCTGGGCAGGTTTTACAGCAGAGAGGGCTCTCAGCTCGGCCAGGTCCATCCATTATGGAACAGAGCGCTGTGACTTCCCCCCGTAATTCCTGCATGGAGCTGCCACTCCCAGGGGAGCCCCCAGCCCTGCCAGCGGGGGCTGTGCAGAGAGCTCACCCTGGGGCAGGATGGGCAGAGCTGACCCCGATCCAGCACTCCTGATCTGCACTGAGCAGCTTGGAGGGGACACGCTCAGGTGAAGAAGGTTAGAAAAGGTTTTTGATCCCAGGAGGGGCCTTTGGTCCTTTTCTGCTGGCAGATACTGAGATCTTTTTATAGGGACAGGACTGAGACCTCATGAACCCGTGTGGCTCGCTGGCTGTGTTGGATATATATTTATGTACTGCTCATCTCTCTCCCTCTCACCCACCTGCCTGAGCTGCACACAGCCAGCGACCTTGGCAGGAATGTGGGGACAGCAGTCACGAGGGCACTGCCACCTCCCTGCACCACAATCCTTCTCTTCATGTCGTTTTTCAGCTCACAACCAACCCCTGCCGGCAGGTTTCAGTGCCCAGGGATGGGATCTGTCCCCAGCTCTCCAAGCCGCTCTAAATCCACGACAGCCTGCTTTGTTTGGGCAGAAACTCAGCTGGCAGCTCAGCCCAGGGCAGGCAAAGCCTCCCCTCTCCAGTGCACCAGGAAAACAGCTCCAACCATTCATTTTTGTCTTTTTCCTTTTGTTTTTTCCTTCTCCAGCTGCCCACACTCCTCTGGGGGGTTCCACCAGCCCAGCTGCCCACAGCCACCCCTCAGAGCTGGCTGTGGCCACCACTAGTGACCATTATTCACTAGAGTGCAGAGAGGCACTGGGACACAGGGACACGGCAGCCCAGGGCAGGAGCAGCTCTGGAGGATTCTCCTCTGCATAGAGGAGACCTGCAGGGTCTGGTTCAGCCCATGCAGAGCTGGCTCAGAGCTTGCACAGGGCTTCTGCCCCCAGCTAAGGGGGCTTTAGGGGGTGACTCCTCCTGAGCACACCTGGGCTCCCATTTCTGGGCCAAGGTAGTGGAAGCTGCAGATTATGGAATCCCACAGTGGTTTGGGGTGGGAGGGACCTTTGAGATCATCAAATTCCAACCCCCTGCTGTGGCAGGGACACCTTCCACTGTCCCAAGATGCTCCAAGCCCCATCCAGCCTGGCCTGGGACACTGCCAGGGATCCAGGGGCAGCCACAGCTGCTCTGGGCCTCCCCACCCTCACAGGGAGGAATTCCATCCAGATATCTGATCTAACCCTGCCCAGAGTGGTGCAGAGACCAAATCCCACAGGCAACACCACAGCCTGTCAGCCAGGCTGAGATTACAGACACCTGAGATTGCAGACATCAGCTTGGTTCTAAAATACCTTGAATACCTTTAATGGGCTTGAAGCCATTCCTGTCATTAAGGGGAGGTGACAGGGAGACTTTGCTGCTATTTCTGAGCCTCTTTACCAACCCACCCTCCTGTTTCAGGTAGGATGGGACAGAAAAGCCTTCTAGGATGAGAGTAAAGAGCCTTAAAAGTTAAGAAATGAGCTTTGGAACAATAGTCCTTCGTGGGCGCACCTGCTCTGCTTTATAGGAACTGTTTAAATCCAAGGAATAATCACGGAGAAAGATGGTTGAAAAATAAAATCGTGGGTGTGTTGGATTTCGGGTTTTTTTGTTGTTCTTGTGTGGGTTTTGTCCTTTTTTTTTGTATTTAAATAAGAAAAGAATCTGGAGAGTTTTATTTGTTATATTCCACATCATGAACTTCATTCAAAGCAAGCCCTCGCTCTTAGAAGTGGTGCAATAAACCCTCCTGGTTTAATCTGCCTGCTCAGAAGGGAGATAATCAGATCCTGCCTTTTGCATAGGCAGAGTTTTAATTACCTCTGCAGCTCCCCGGTCCCATCTGAGCAGCTTTTCAAAAGCAATCTATTAGCAAACAATAACCCTGCAGCTCCATGCCTGCTGCTCAGCAGATGCTATCGCTGCCTCCCTGCTCTGCCCCAGCCTGGAGCACCAAGCCAGCCCCAAACCCTGCTCCTGGCAGGGGGACAGGGGCTGGGAGCAGGATGGACTGGCAGGACAAACACAGACCCGAGGTTAGAGTCCCACACGGCTCATTTGGGGCAGAAAATGGATTCCCATGGGAGGAGGCAGCTCTAGGATGGCCAATCTCGTTAGCTGAGCACTGGCATAATGAAGCCATGAGTTCCTGTCCTCCACTGCTGGGGATGAGACTCGTGTTTGGGTCCCAGACCCTCTCCAGAGAGGGGCCAGGAAGGTTTTAGCCCTGCCCAGAAAAGGCCACCAGGGCCCTGGGCTGGGTGAGACCCTGTGTGGCCAAGCCAGCACACGACAACCACAGGAGGTGTCCAAGCACTGCCCAGCTGCCAGGGAAAAGGACACAACAGCCTGGAAAGGTGAGTCCTGTCCCTCAGAGAGGAAAAGGGACTTCTGTACAACCTCACAGCTTTTCCTGAGCCTCCATTTATTCAGGCTGAACAGCCCCAGTTCCCCCAGCTGCCCCTCACTTTGGACTCTCCCTGTAACATTTCCTTCTGCTGAGCTGCTGCTCTGAGAAGATTCAAACCCAGATTTTTTCCCCAGTAAAGAGGAAACCTTTCAATCCCCAGCCTTTCCTGTGACTGCACAGCTGCTCAGGCCTGTCACTGTCACAGGCATCACTGCAGACTCTAAAGACCCTCAAGTGCAGTTCCCCCACTGCACCATTTACCTCCTCACAGAGCTGCTGTTCCCAGCCAAGCACCAGTGGCCCTTTCCCGGCCATGCTTCCTGACCTCCAAACCCCTGGATTCCTCCTCAAACTGGTCCAGACCCCACCAGGAATACTGATTCACCACACCACACAGCTTTCCCCTTTTCCATCTTTCTTACCTGGAAATTAAGAGCCCAGGAATGACCTCCAGCCCTCCCTGCAGAGCCTGGATTCTCATCTTCTGCACCCCCAGGTGCCTCTGGTTTGTCTGGGCTCACTGGGAGGACTGACGAGGCACAGATGGAGCAGGATCGCTCCTGGCCCTGGGAAGGACGGGATGCAGAGCTCCACCAGACCCAGCTCTGCTGCAGGAACAACCCACAGGGCTGCAGGAGCCAGGGCTGCTTGGCTGCCTCCCTGGACATGGAAATGCTCAGAATGTTGTGCAAAACTCGGGCTGCATGCTGGGGTGGTGATTCCTGGATTGTCGCTTTCCTGGGAATGCTGGGAGAAGCAGGAGACATTGAGGTGTGTGGTTGCTCCATCTCTGCAGAAGAACCAGACCTAGGAGGCTCTTTTTGATGGGAAAAAAGAAAATTCCCCTTTGACAGCAACTTTAGCACCTCTTACCCCCAAGATCCAACGGCCCCCACTCAAATGAGCACACAGCCAACAGACCCCTCACTCAGCACCTCTGCAATGGCCTGTGCTCCTGATCAGTCATTAAGCATGGGAGGCCAGGCTGGACTGAGGGCTGTTCCTTTATTGGACAGCTGACAGGTCAAACCCGAAAACGAAGCAGGGAAAGCACAGGGCAAGGACAGCTGGATCCATCCCGAGCACAGGCTGTGCCGTGAGGATGTCAGGGGTCCCCATCCCGAGGGGCTGTGAGGAGCCTGGTGACAGGTGACAGCTCAGGGACATGCTGTGTCACCCACAGGGTGTCTGCCATGCCAGGATGGCATTTCTGAGTCCCTCCTGTTTTTATGGCTCTGCCCCTCCACAAACCATCCCTGAATGCACACACAGAGCCAGCAGCACTTGAGCTGCCTGGAACAGCAGATCCTCCCCACAGCTTTGCTCCTGCTCCTTTGCTCCCAGAGAGCCGAACTTTGAGCCGAGCCAAAGTCCCTGAAAGCCTTTGCTGCATTCCCAGCTCAGGAAAAGCTCCAGCCCCTCTCCAGCAGTTCTGTGGCCCTGGAGGAGCAGAGCCGGGGCTGAGAAATGGGGAGGGAGAGAGGTGGCCTGGGTAGGTGTTAATGAGAAAGTGATTTGTCTCTCCAGGATGTCCTTGTGCTTCCCAGGAAAGTCACTGAGCAGAATTTCTGAATATTTAATACAGCTTCTTAATTAAGAAAAGGGTAAAAAACCTGAGGACACCTTCCCCTCCTGCAAGGTCAGGGACAGAGCTTTAAATGAAGGATAATCACTTGTTAGGAAGCATGAGGCAGCTGGTGGAGAGGGGTGGTCTGGACCAGAGAAAGCCCCTCCTGCACCCTCTGGTGCTGTTTCATAACCTTTGCCCTGTGGACTGGAAGTTTTCAGGACATTACAAATGTTTTTCCCCTGTCCTGCCCTGCAAAAGCTGAAAATCTAAAAAATGAAGACTCTGACAGAGTAATTAAAAAAAAAAAAAAAACCCTGTCTGGTTTCACAGAAACATTTCAGTTTGGTAATTTCCAAAGGTTTCATTTCCATTTCAATCTTTCTTTTTGTCCTGTAGCTGAACTTCTATTTCAAAGCAAAGAGCAAACTTGAAGCAAAATAGAACAGTTCCATTTCTGGGAGTCACGGTGACCTGCGGATGATTCTGAAAACTTTTCTCCATTTTCCCCCAAATGTAAAATCTCCTGAAATTGGTCCTTTCATCTGAAATATTCTGGCTCTGATGAATCAACATGTTATGATGAGAATTCTTTCTTGGCAAATGACTCCCAGGCACACTCATTTCTCCATTAATATCCTGCCGGCGCAGAGCATGGTCTGGGGCTGGCTGGGATTTCAGAGATGCGGCTGCTTTCCCTATTCCTGCCGATTTCCTGCGTTTCCTGTGTCCCCTCTCGGAAACCTCATGTGGATTTTCTCCTGCCCTGGAGGAGGGGGCGAGGCAGGGAATGGGAGCTGTCAGCTCCATGCCAGGAGCGGGTTTATGTCTCCAGCTCCCTCGCTGGTTCCGCTGGCAGGTGGCACTGCCCACGCGGCCAAACGCTCCCGCCGGCACCGCTTCCACTCTGTTTTCTCCCTTCCCCCTTTTCCCACGTGAGCTGCGAATTCCTCGGGCCAAAAACACTGCAGGAAAGCACAGGAAATCAGGCTGGAATGAAGCGGTGCCTCAAATAAACAACTTTGGCCTGCGGTCGGGACCCACCTGGGCAATGAGGAGGGCGGAGGGAGGGGGGGAAATCCACGTTTGGATCAAATTGCGTGAGGAGCTGTCCAAAGAGAAGGAGTGGTGCACTGAGGGAATCAGGAGGGGCTTGGGGACAGGCTTTGGCCACGGGATGGATACACAGGGCACGGGGAATGGATTCCCACTGCCAGGGCGTTTTTCCAGCCCTGCTCCAACACCTGAGCAGGCACAGCCGGCGATGCCAGGGCCGGGTGAGGCGGCACCAACTGCTCCAGCAGCTCTTCCGAGGCAGCACTCACTGGAAAGGGACTTTCCTTGCCAAAAGCTGCTCCTGCCGGGGCGGCAGCGCCGTGTGCCAGGCTGTGCTCCCTTCGGATGTCGTTCATGGGCTCAGCAAAGTCGAGCTCCGGAGCCGAGCGCCCGGTGCTGAGCAAACAGGAGGAGACTCTCCTTAAGCCCTCAATCACATTTCCTTTCTCCTCTCCAATTCCAGCCCAGACAAGAGGTGATAATACTGAATCTTTCAAATATTTGATATACAAAGAGAAGAGCTTGTTAAAACGAGACCAATTAATGCATTTTTAATCCACATTTAAACACATGCAAAGATCCTGAATACTAATGCCGTCATTTGAATTCCGGGCGGGGAGGGCTGGAGCACGAGCCTGCATATCTTCCCATCTTCCCATCTTCCCATCTTCCCACCCTTCCACCTTTCACCTTCCCATCCTTCCACCTTTCCATCTCTCCACCTTTCCATCCCTATTGCTGCCTCACCTGGGTCAGGCAAGGTCGGCTCGGTGCCGCTGCTGTAACAAAAAGCTGCACCGAGGCTCCCTCCAGGTTTTTTAACCACCCGGCGATGCTGTCCCAAATGCTGCTCAGGTTGTTCGAGGTTTCCCCCCCCCCCGCCGCCCATTCTTCTGCCTTTTTTTCCTGAAGCTCAAGGACATTTTGGATCCTCTGGCTGTGCCTGCTGCTGGGGAAAACAACCACACAAAGCTGTTTGAATAATGGAATCCTGGAGTAGATGGAATTGGGAGGGACCTTAAATCCCATCCCATCCCACCCCTGCCATGGACAGGGACA
>VXAC01005301.1:20476-94575 GCA_013399225.1 Rhipidura dahli
CCCAATATCCAGCCTGGCCTTGGGCACTGCCAGGGATCCAGGGGCAGCCTCAGCTGCTCTGGCAATTCCATCCCAGCCCCTCCCCACCCTCCCAGGGAACAATTCCTTCCCAATATCCCACCCATCCCTGCCCTCTGGCATTGGGAAGTCACCAGGAATCCTCACATGGACAGACCATGGCCATGGAAGGTTCTTACAGAAGTTTTGCCTCCCCAGTGCTTTGATTGCTTGTGTAAGTCTGAGTTAAAATCTGAATTAAGGAATAGTCTCTGCCTCTAAAGCTGAGCTTCCCCCCGCTGAGCAGAGCACTCCCAGCAGGGCTGTCAGTCCTGGGCTGAACTTTACTCATTTGGAAACTCCAGAGCATCCAGCCCTGTGCTGGATCTGCTCACAGGACAGGGCTGGAAATCAGCATCAAACCCTGCTGCCCTGGAGTTTGCTTGTTAATGGCTTTCCCTGAGCTGCAGGAACAACACTCTGGATACTCTCTGCTTCCTAGTAGGCAGGAAAAAAAAAGAATAAAAATCAAAGAATAAAAAGTAAAGAATAAAAAAACCCAAAACCAACCTCCAAACACACGAGCTCCCAGCCCATTCCCATCCCTAGTGGCAGTGCTGCCATGTCCGGGTCATTCCTGTGCTGGACCAGGTCTCTGCTGGCTCCAGCAGGGGCTTGGGGCTGTCAGAGCCACCTCCTGCCTGGGGCTGGGCCAGGTGTGGGGCTGATAACCCTCCCCTATCACCAACAACCCTCCCCCATCACCGATAACCCTCCCTTATCACCGCCAGCATCTCAGTGCCCAGTGCTGATTAAAATTCCTGGGAACAGAACCGCTCCTCCCTGGCAGCTTCGGGAAATCTCAGCCTGGATGGGACTGGAGTTGCCCAGGTTTGGAACCTTGGCAGAGTTTGATTTTCAGCCACAGGCTGGAACATTTCCAGGCAAACCTGATGTAAAATACACTCCAAATCCCACACGGGAATCCAGGCTCATATAAAATGCTGCAAACTTTTTGCTGCCTCTGAAGCTGGAGGCATTTTCTCCTTTCCAAACCAAGAAACAGCTGGGGTTTGCATTTTCTCCCCATTTTATCTATTTACAAACCCTGTTCTGTCCCACCATCTCAGCCCCCCAGACAGCCCTTGTGAGACTGGGGGGGCTGTGAAACCCATCCTGCAGGTGGGAATTGCAGCACAAACTCACGGATTTCAGTTTTCCTGGGAAGAGCAGAGATTCCAGGGCTGGTTTCCCAAGTCAAAGGTTCACAGGGATGTGGTTTGCAGGGAACAGCCTGAGATGGAGGCTGTGCTGCAGCCTGGATGCCCCAAGGACATCACCTATCCCCTGGGAATATCCACCTGTCTTCCAGAAACACTAAAAAATGCACCAGTGGGAGAAGTGGGCAAAGGCGAGTGAAGATTTGTTATTTATTTGGGTTTTTTATTAAATGTGACAGGCTGCAGTGGAGGTAGAAAGCATTTTCCAGCCTAGGTGCTCATCCTGAATGTGCTGGGGGCTGGAGAAGACACTCAGGGCCTCAGAAAACAAGGATGTACTTTGGAATGGGTGCAAACCCCGCAGGTGTCCCGGAGGAGGAAGCTCCCGGAGCTGCACAGGAGATGGAATCATAACAACAAACACTTATTTACCTTGAAACCCCATTAATAATAGTAATAATAATAATAATAATAATATTAAAAATGGGCAGTTGAACTCCTGGGGTTGTCTCACATGCACTGCAAAATGAAATGAGTCTGAAGACAAAAAAATCCTCCAAATAGAAATGTGGCCAAGGGGGGACAGGAGCTGTGGGTTCCCCTCCGTGTCCCGGGAAGCAGAGCCTGGATCCTCCACCCCTGGGTCCCACCTCCCTCTGGCTCTGATTTACACCATTCCCCACATCCCAGGGCATTTCCCTGGGGACTTTTATTTTCCAGAGGGCCTTTGGAGCACAAATTCAAATCAGTCATCAACTTCCCACTGAGTTCCAGCCACCTCTCTGCCCATTTTAAATGATTTTTAAATGCAGGCGATGCACTCCATCTTCCAGCTGAAATAACTTCTGCGTTATCCTGCGAGCCTGAATTCCTCTCACCTCTTGCTCCCTGCTCACTTCAGATAATTCATTGGGAATTTGAGGAGAGGTGGTGGGTCACAAATGAAGTAAAATGCTGACAGCAGGAGTTCCTTCCCATCCTCTGCTGAGGGAAAGGCAGGGAGCCAGGTTTGGGGAGCTCAGAGATAGCCATCATTAGGGTGCTTGAAACCACCTCAAAAGAAGGCTGTTTTCCGTCTTTTCCCATGAGAAGAGATTTCCTTTCAATTAAAGGATACTTGGACAAAATGTGTCTCTTCCCTCGTCTTGCTGGAAGAACTTGGTGCCTGAGGAACAAACCCGAGCGGCTGCAGGCAGGGCCTGCCCGAGGCTCTGCCGGGGAAAAGCCTCTGGGAAGTGCGGTTGGATTTAGGGGATCAAAGCGGCTGCGGGAAGGGTGGGGACCCCCGGGGCCGGGCAGGATCTCCCCAGGAAGCTGCTGAGGACAGGAGCAGCTTCTGCAGCCCAGGGAGGCTCTGTTTGGTGGAGGAGCTGCCAGCTGACATTCCAGATGATTCCTGCTGGAGTTTCCTGCTGGATCTCACTGCTCACCCCAGAAAATTCATCGTCAGGATGAGCAACTCCTGCCCTGTGCCCCGGGCTGGGTTGGGCTGGGCTGGGCAGGACCGGTGCCTTCGGCAGGGGCAGGGGGAACATGGGGGGCTCTGAGGGGTGCTGCTGCAGGAGAAATGTGGGTGCAGGAATCTTGGAGTCAGGGGACAAACCTGAACTGCCTGAGCCCCAAAATGGGATTGAAAGTGGACTTCAGAATGGAGGGGGGTTATGAGAGAGATGGAGACAGACCTTTCAGCAGGGGCCTGTGCCAGGACAGGGGGAATGGTTTGAAACTGAAAGAGGGTTGGTCCTGACTGATTTACAGAGGGAGTTGCTCCCTGTGAGGGTGCCAGGCCCTGGCACAGGGTGCCCAGAGCAGCTGTGGCTGCCCCTGGATCCCTGGCAGTGCCCAAGGCCAGGCTGGACATTGGGGCTGGGAGCAGCCTCGGACAGTGGGAGGTGTCCCTGCCCATGGCAGGGATAGCACTGGATGAGCTTTCAGGTCCCTTCCATCCCAAACCAGTCGATGCTGCTTTTTTTGGGAGCAGCTCTTTCCCAGCTGCTGCGCACAGGCAGTGCCCCCCGTGAGTGCAGTGAGGGAATCCTGCTGGTGATTCCTGTGGGAGCACAGCAGGAATTCACCTCTGGGTGACTCCCAGGCTCTCAGGAGGTTCTGTGCCCCCCAGGGTCACTTCAACCCTTCAGAGCCTTGGCCTGGCCGGGACTGTCCCTGAGCTGGGACAGTTTAGATCTGTAGCAATTTGGGGTCTGTGTCCTGTATGTGAGCTGGGCTGACCCTGCCCTGCACTGCAAATATTTCTTCCCCCCAACACTCGAGGTCCCTTCCAGCCCCACGGTCCCATGCTGGCTGCTCTGTCCATGACTTGTCATCATCAGAAGCTCCCAGAGATCCCTTATTTTAATTAACGCGAGGAAAACCACCCCTCCCGCTGCTGCTACAGCTCAGGGCAGCAGAACCTGGCCTCGGCAGCTTTGTAAATGGCGTTAATTAAGCAGAGCTCGTTGGCTGGAGTGGTTCCAGCCCCACCAGGCAGCGATGGCTCCTCTCCTGGGTTTGTCAAAGCCCTTTCGGATCAACTCCACCCAAACCTCTGCCTGGTCCTGCCCGCTCAGCCAGGCCAGGGGGGTCTTCCCAGACCCTGCTGCCAAATTTTATTCACCCTACATGAAAATCAGCTTGTAAATGCTGGGAGAGGGAATGTTTGGGAGATGGACACCAGCGATAGCCCAGCAGGGCCACCAGAGGCACATCCCTGTGTCCTGCCAGCTGAGGCTGTCACAGCACACATCTGGCACATCCTGCCCGGGGTCACCCCATGCCTGGCAGAAGGGGGTTAAACTGCCCAAAAAGGGTTAAATGCACAGAGAACAGGAGTTTTCATGGGGAAAAGAAGTTCTGTGGCTCCCTCTCTAGATGGAAAAGGGAAAACAAAGTTGTGTCCCTGCTGTCTGTTTAAGGGCTTGCTTACACGGAGAAATTAATCCAAAATTAACTAGTGGTGTGAATTGCAAGTGGATTAGTTAAATTATATTAAACCTAGACCTGGATACTTTCATTTAAAATTAAAGTGGCCTTAATTCAATTTGGCTCAAGTCACTTCAAAAGTGAATTAAGAAAAACTTAATTATGGACCCCTTAATTCCAAATGAGTGTGTCTACATAGGTTGCTTAATGTGCTTTCATTTATCCTTTTAAAGAATTAATCTTGATGAGCTTTTCTGAATCTCCCCTTGGTGGAGAGATCCAGATGTGAGAGTAAAAAACCTCTGACTCCCTGGAAAAGTGGGAAAAAAAGAAATAATGAGTATAAGTGACTTTTGCCTGCAGCCAGCCCAGATAATACTGCTGGGTGTGTGCTGCCCCAGTGCTGGGGACCACTGGGGAGTTTCCCCTCCCAGCTCTTTTCCTGGCAGTTTTCCTCCCTGCCAGCTCCCAGCAGCATTTCCAGTAACTCTCAGTGCTATTTTTTCCCAGAACCACGGAAAACCTGCAAAGTCTCCACCTGCAGCACCAGGAGCAGGCAGAGAGATTTCTGCAGGGGATCTGTGCAGTTATTTATGGGCACCGAGGATGGGGAGCTGCCAGGGACCTGCCAAGGGATTTGAATTCCCTCCCCTCCGCTGCCCCTCTCCCGTCTCCCTGTGGGAATTGTTCCTCCTCCATCTTTTTGGGGGACTTGCCTGGTGTGAATTTGCCATTCCAACCTGGGTTTCTGGTCCAGAAGCCCTCACAGTGCCCCCAGGAGCCTGCTCCAGTGACACAGGGGCTCGGTGCCATTGAGATGCAGTAATGAACCATTAATGCCAAAACCTCCCTGAAATTAGATGAGACAAGGCCAAAGTTTCTGATTTTCCTCCCAGAAAATGATGTGAACACTGGAGTCTTTCCTGCAGAGTGCTGGAAATCGGACAGAAGTGGATTTTGGACCCAAAATCACACCTTGGAAGTGTTTTCCTGGCCAGCCACAAGGACCTGTCACTGCTGGGATGCTCATTTGTCTCCTTGGATGTTGGTGATCCCTGGGGTCCCTTCCAGGATATTCTGTAATTCCATTTGCAGGCATAATGGAGAAAAGAAACAATTCCTCCCCGAGCAGAAGGATTTAACCTTCAGCAGAATTTCCCCAAGAACAGCTCCTCACCCTGGGGCTCCTGATCCTGGCTGGAGTGAGCCAGGACAATGGGCAGAGCACCCTCAGCTCTCCCCAAATCCCAGCCTGGCCCTTGATCCAGAGCTGTTTCCCCTGATCACTGATCACTCCAAAAGGATTTATTCCAGTTTTTCCAAGGTGTGTTCAAAGCTGCTGAATGCTCCCAAAGATTGGCTGGGAGCGTCTCCCAGTTCCCTGCTGCACACAGGGGCTCTGCTGCCTCCTTGTGCTCTATGGCTCTTCCCAAAATCCTTCCTGCTGTTTCCAGGCTGCCTTCCTAAGGAAATGGAGCTCAGCTCCAGCGGGACCTGGGATGTGGCACTGATCCCCAAACGGGGGTCACCACTGGATCCCCAAGCTGGCACCGGCACCTCCCAGTGACCCCTCACCATGCCACAGAGGGACCAGAGGAGGGGAACACTGGAGAAAAAGGGAATTACCTGTGGAAGTCTGACTCCAAGGTGGAGCTCTGCAGGCACAGTGGGGCCGAGGAGCACGGGCTGAGCCTGCTGGGGGCAGGAGCTGCAGCAGCAGGGACTCAGCTCATGACTCAGGCTGGGAAATCACAGAGGGAAACGAGCATTTCCACCTTAGTTCATGATCTCCAAGAGCAGCTATTGAGGGCCACAGCGAAGGCTGAGGGAACCCAGCTTTCCATCCCTGGAGTGGTTAATGGGACACCAGGAGCTGTGTGTGGGAACAATGGGGAGCCGAGGTTGGTTATTTTCCCAATCTTGCAGTTGCCTGTTGATGATTTTGTACCTAACAGCCCTTCATGGATTCATGCTTCCATGGATTCATGCATTCCACTGCTTTGCCCACTTGCCTTTGAAATCTGCAATATTCTGTGGCAGAATTTCAGGGGGCAAAAATAGTTAATTCTCAGTCTTGTCCCAAACAACTCCTCCCTGGGCATGAATCAGCACCTCTTGCATCCACCCTGCAGCCTCCCAGAGGTTAAGGCTGGCTGTCAGCATTTGCCTGGCACAAAACAAAACCTCTGTATTTCAGCCTGAATTGTGGGAATATTTTTGCTCTTCACACTTCTAAATCAAATTTGAAATAAAACCAGTGTTTTTTAAAACAGTCAGAGTGTTCTGCTTTGAAAATGGCAGGGTAAGGGCTCTTGCTCTTTTTTTTAGAATTTTATTCCTATTTTCTGGCCACCCAGAAGCTCTCGTCCTCCCCGGGTCTGTGTAATTCCACAGCTGGTTAGGAGCAGCGAGAGCCTGTCCTGCCCAGGGCTGTGTGTTCAGGAAACCCCCCAAGCCCCCCACTGCTGGCAGCGCTCCTGCCCACAGCTGCTTTCATGTATTTGCTTGGTTTGTGGAGTCTCATCCAGCCCTGCTCTCCCCCAGTCCATCCCTCACCCCAGACAGCCCATCCCGAGGCGTTTGCTCAGCTGTGGTCATCGCTGTCCCCACATTCCCTCTGCACAATGTCCCTTCCCACACCCATTCATCCCTCCCCACCACCCCCATTTTTAGGCCCTGATTTAAAGCCCTGAGCAGTTCCAAGGGGTTCCAGCCCCGGCACAGGAGCAGCTCTGCTGGGACATGGAACCTTTCCATGCCCTTGCAGAGGAGGGATATCACGGGGCCTCAGCTGTCCGTGAGATAAAGGCCCAGGGCAGCAGGGGAAGGGAGGCCTGGAGGGCTCCTGCCCAGCCCCTGGGACTGTCACCAGCTCAGGAAGGTCTCATCCCTGGATTTTGGGCTGGCTGTTCCCCACTGCCTCCCGATCCCTGCAGGGGTCAGGGAGGCTCCCACGGAGTCCAGTCTGGGAACTGGGATTTCTCTTTGGGTACAACTCAGAGGAAGAGGAAAGGATGGCAAAGCCAAGCCTCTGCTAACAAGGAGACTTTGCCTCCAGATCTCAGATTCCTTCCCCAAACAGCAGCAGCTGCTCAAACCAACCACGGCAGAGATTTTTATGAAGCAGGAAACCAATTTGCTTTCCTCTGACTCCTTTCTCAGACACAATCAGATTGCTTTGTACTCTCATTAACATTTGTTTCCCGTTGCAAAAAAAAAAATATCCAGGAAAATGTGAGCCCAAATATGTCAGATTTCCCTGTGCTCTAAAAAATTATGCGAAGCAGGATTTTCTAATGAGAGACCTCCAGGAACCAAAGGACAACATCTCCAGCTCCCACTGCCTCGTGCTCACCCAGCAGCTGCAGGGAGAAACAGCTTTTCATGGCTGGAAGTGGGCAAACAATTCCTGCTGTTTTAGGGGAGATTTCCATAACGGCCACAGTGTTGTTCCTGTGGGCAAAATCCAGAGGGAAAACCCGGCTGAAAATGAAAGGTGTATATCACTGCAGATCCTTGCAGGTGCTCCCTCTTCTGCTGTTTCTCTCATTTGTCTCTCCAAAGCCCCACCTTTCTGCCCGTGTTTCTGTGAGACTGCTCCTCCAGCCAGCTCCCCGTGCTTTAATCAGCTCCAGGATTCCTGAAGGCATCTCCCAGGGCTCCCTAATCCTCTCCGTGTGCTGATGAACCCAACCCCAGGAGATCCTTGCAGGAGAAATCTGCAGGATAAAAGCAAATTATTCCAGGCTTCTGGTTCCTTAATGAGAGCCAAAATCCAGGGAAGGACTGTCTGACAGGGAGACTTTGTGTCCTAGAAAGAGGGCAGGGTTAGGTGGGAATCTGGGAAGGAATTGTTCCCTGGGAGGGCGGGGAGGGGCTGGGATGGAATTGCCAGAGCAGCTGCCGCTGCCCCTGGATCCCTGGCAGTGCCCAAGGCCAGGCTGGACATTGGGTCTGGGAGCAGCCTGGGACAGTGGGAGGTGTCCCTGCCATGGCAGGGGTAGAATGAGAGTTTTTTAAGGTCCTTCCCACCCAGACCATTCTGGGATTCTGGGATTCTGTTTCCAGAAGTGATGTCAGCCCTTGGAGTTACACATAGAGGTGTCAGGGCACTCAGTTCCCCACACCAAAAGGGGCACATCAGATACAACTGCATGGAATAATAACCACAAATCTCCTTGAACTGGAAAGGGACTCCTCACAAACCACAAAGAAAGGACATTTAAATTCCCGAGGACTGAAATGAGGTAAAATGCAGCCCCAAATCAAGTGCCTGGATTGCCATTAAAACAGCTCCTTGTTTAGGGCTCTCTGCAGGGTCAGGTGCCTGCATCTGCCAGCCACATCTGGGAGGGAAATTGGTTATCTGGGATGCAAATTGGCACTTGCAGACTTTGAAATG
The DNA here is from genome assembly GCA_013399225.1 of Rhipidura dahli. Classification (NCBI taxonomy): domain Eukaryota; kingdom Metazoa; phylum Chordata; class Aves; order Passeriformes; family Rhipiduridae; genus Rhipidura; species Rhipidura dahli. The sequence goes on from VXAC01005301.1 coordinate 29,015, forward strand.
ATGACTGGAGCCTCTCTGCTGCCTTGGGCGTCAAAATACCTTGGAATGTCTGCAGTTACTTTGGCTGGGGGACTTTACTGGGCAATTTAAGCCAATCTGTCAGACTCTGCTCAGAGTGGCTGAGTCAGAGAGCAGGGCCCAGCTGAGGCAACTGCAGCTGGAGCTGAGCAGAGAACTCCTGAAACGGCTCCAGAGGTACGGCAGGAACCCCTCTGCCTGTGCCCCCTCTGCCACCAGGGCCAAACCCATGAGAGCTTTGGAAAACCTCACAGGTAACTGGTGTGCCCCAAACTGGCATGGAATCATCAGAGGGGCTGTGGATGCTCTGATTTAATTTGCAAGAGTTTTGCCCAACCAAAGGCATCCAGATCGCCAGGCTTTGGTTAATGTGGATTGAAAACTGAGCGGTGCTCCTTGGCCTGAGTGCAGCTCCTGGAAATCTGCACGTTCTGCAGCGGAGCTGGCAATAAAACATAAAACATTATCTGGAATAAACACAGGCAGGGCTTTCTGTACTTCACCCTCACTTCAAACTCACACAGAGCTGTCCTAAGGATGCCAGACAAAAGCAGTTTGGAGTGATGGATGTCAGGCGCACTCTCTGCTTTCAAAGCCGGCTCATGTCTGAGCCCAAGGCAGCCCCTGGGGATGGCACAAGGTCCTGGCAGCTCAGGGAGCACCAGGATCACCCCAGCTTCACCTGAACATCACCTGAGCATCTCCAGCTCTCTACTCGGGAGCAGGAACAGCGTGCAGTGTTCAATTTGTGTTGCTGAGGTGTGTGAAATCCTGGGAGGGCCCCGGCCAGCTCAGGAAGCTGCTGCCCTAAGCAAGGTGCTCCCTTTCTGAAATGGGACTCCTGAGATCCTGGAAACTCATAAAGCTGGATTTCCTGTTCTTTCTGCTTCTCTCCAGTGTGCATGCCACGAGGAGACCTTTCCTGAGCGGGCCCAGGCCAATGAGAGAAGCAAAGATGCAGAGGGCGCATTGCTGAGGCAGGAAAGGAGCCCAGCGTTTCCTGTCCCTGACGGGCTCGGGCTGGGAGCTGCTTTTGGAGCTCGGGGCCGAAGGGATCGGGTTTCACTGCGCTTTGTCCCTTCTCTCCCCGAGGTGCCCCGGGAGAATGATTTGAACAGTCTCCAGAGCTGTTGCCCTTCTCTGATAAGCTGAAGTATCAGCTTTAGGTGTGAGAACGGCTCTTTGATTGAGGTTTTCCCTTTTTTATTGGGATTATTTTTTACGGATGTCAGATCAGCTGCTCCTCTTTGTGACTATAAAGAATAAAACATTGTGGCAGATCCTGCCTTTCCCAGCTAAGTGCTTTTGATCCCTGGTCAGTGCAGTGATGGATGGTTTTCCATGGTATCCTTCATCCCAGGCTTTTTCAAGGCTGGTTAGGAGTTGGAAGGCGAGACCAAAGAACGCTGCTCTCCGATGGAATTCAATTTCCTGGGGAAAAAAAAATCATATTTTTTTTTCCCCGTGACCTAAATGGAAAACATATTGTTCTGAAAGTGCTGTTCAAACAGAATTACCCAAACCTTTTATCAACAAAGAGACCCTCGTCTATCAGACATCTGGTGTGGATGTCAATTATAATAATTAATTAGACATCTCCCCAGATGCCTGACACTACATTCTGTCAGCAGATTTTTTTGACTTCAATCAAAAGCGCTGCTGCATTATGTATTAAACTCCTGGAGGAGCTGGGAGTGGAGGGGAGAGCCGCAAATCCGAACACGGGAAGGGCTCCTGGTTCCGGGGCTGCCGAGGGAAGGTCACACGCGCTGATTTCTGTTCCTCCCTGAACAATGTTCACAAATGTTTTACATTTCTTCCTGCAGGGCTTCAAACAGAAAGCGTGACAGGGGAAGAACAGCATATCAACTATATAGAAACAAGGTGACTGCTGCTGGATCCTCGGGGTGGGGAGAAGGGAACTGCTCAGTTATGGAACCTCAGCCCGGAGCACAACCACGGGGAGCTGCTGCATCCATCCCTCACCAGCAGCACCCTCAGGAATGACCCTCAAAGGCCCAGAAATGATCCTTAAACATCCAGGGATGATCCTAAAATGTCCAAAAATGATCCTCAAAAGTTCAGAAATTATCCTTAAACGTCCAGGAATGATCCTCAAAGGTCCAGAAATTATCTTAAATCTTCAGAAATTATCCTCAGCTGTCCAAAAAATATCCTTAAATGTCCAGAAATTATTCTAAAATGTCCAGAAATTTTCCTCAAAAGTCCAGGAATGATCCTCAAAGGTCCAGAAATTATCTTAAATCTTCAGAAATTATCCTCAGCTGTCCAAAAAATATCCTTAAATGTCCAGAAATTATTCTAAAATGTCCAGAAATTTTCCTCAAAAGTCCAGGAATGATCCTCAAAGGTCCAGAAATGATCCTTAAGTGTCCAGAAATGAACTGCAAAGGCAACGAAAAGAACAGAGGCAGACAGAAAAAGGAGAAGACAGAAGAAGACACCCTTCCTTCCTTTCCCTTTACTTTCTTCTTCCTTTTGTGGGTTTGTTTTGTTTCTTTTTAATTAAATTGAAAATAAATTAATTCCTGGAACATGTAATTCAAACAAACAATTTTTTTTTTTTTTGGTTGCTGTTTTCAGTTTTTTCCAAAAGGCTTTCACATTTCCCAGGCAAAACAATCCAATTAATTCTTCTCAGTTTAGGAAATCACTGCAATCAACCTCAAATAAATTAATTTTTTTTCAGCGAGGAAGAGCTGAACAAATATATCAGCAACGTTATCAGTATTAGCAGGGGTAGGACCTGCTCCGTGCTTCAGAGGCAGGGCTGAGAACGGCCAGGGGCAGGGGCCCTGCTCCTGAGCCCGATTCCCTCGGATGGGAACAGGCTGGGGTTCAGCTTGAGGCTGGAACTGCTCTGTGGCAGGGACAGAGTGAAATCCTGCTGTGAATCCCTGGGTTCCTCCTGTTCTCACTGGGGCAAAGCCTTTATTTGTTGTGTGCAGCGCTGGGCGAGGCTGCTGCAGCGCCTTTGCTTTGAAGGATTTTACTATGGAAAACAAAATTACCAACACTGCGTGCATTTGGAGGAGGAAATTATTGGTAGTAACCCACGTGTTTCAATATTTCATAAAAGTGCCCGCATTAGTTTCAGTTTCAGTGCCAACAAAAAGAAAATACATTTAGATTGAAGTGATTTGCACTGAAATAAAACAAAGATTTTTTTGAGGTTTCCATTTCCTTCCTCTCTTTTTTCTCTCTCCTCACCAGTGGAGTCTGAGGCTAAATGAGAAGGGAGGCAAAAGGTGATTTTTTAAAATTCAAACAGTTGAGCTTTGTGCAGTATCAAAATGAAAAATGAGGATTAAATTACGAGTGTATTGTTCACGTCTACGTTTCTGAGAGAAATAATGATTATTTTGTAACTTGTGGTGACAGCTAACGACACCCTGGAACCAGCAGAGAGATGGGAGCTCTTATTAAACCCGAAGATGTTTTCATGGAGTGGGAACAAGGCTGGAGTGTTGTCACCAGGAGCAGTGAGCAGAGCGTGAGGTGTGAGGGCAGCTAATTGGTGCTAATTGGGAGGGAATTAACGAGCCCGAGAAGCAGCACACAGGAGAGCTGCTGGAGCTGCCTGGAGCTCAGTGCAGGAACTGCAACCCCACATTTGGGGTGCCTTTGGCCACCGCCTCCCCAGACCCAGGTATGGCGTTTCCAGGACAAACAGGACGCCACAGGAAGATTTTTCACGGTAAGTTCATCTCCACAGGGGAGGCTGAGAAGTTTAATCCACTCTCTAATAATTGCAATTACGGAAGGTTGGGGATTTGAGGCGGATTAGCGCAGGCCCCTAAGGCAGCGTGTAAACACTCCTGGCTGGGGCTCAGCAGCTCAGAGCTGCCTCCCTTGTCCTTGGGCCACCTCCAGCCTGCGGGGCTGAGCTCATACTGCCCCTCTTTGCACAGGCTGCTTTGGATGTTTGGATGATTTTCGATGGTTTTGATGTGTTTTAGAGGCACTTTTGGCTGTTTGCTCTTCTGTGAAAGCACAGGAGTTGCCCTGACTCTGGGGAGAGCCTGCAGGGAAGGTAATGCACCAGAAACTCCTGCCTTTTGCTGCAGTTTCATGGGCTGATTCTTGAGATTGGCCCGTGCAGGGCCAGGAGCGGAACTTGATGATCCTTGTGGGCCCAACTCCGATTATTCTCTGATTCTGTGATCATTTCCCTGGGAAGAGAAAACCTCTGGACCTGGAGGGTCCTGCCCTGATTGATGTCACTGCAGCTCGGAATGAAAGGGCTGCACCAGAGTAGTTTAAAAGAGTCTGAACCAGCCCAAATGGAGCATCTGGCATTCATGCAGCTCCATTTCCCTGAATGCCTCCATCCTGAGTTCTGGGGGTGCTCCCTGGGAGGCACAGGCACTAACCCAGATGTGCACTGAGGCTGCGCAAGTATTTCCCTTTTCCTCTGAAAATGGAGCGTGGAGCAGAATTCCGTGTTCGAGGCTCAAAAGAATTATTTCTATTTGTTTTAGAAAATCTGTTCTATTTCTATTTGGACAAATGAGGTAGAAATCAAAGAAGTGCCTCATAAGAAGGGGACGATCAAGAGGAGACCTTGGAGGACTTTCCAGGTGTCTGAAATAGGCTTCATTTATCTCCTGGAGTTCTTAATTACAGAACATTTCTAATCTTGCTTCATGTTTAGATAGAGAGCTGGAGCTTTACAGAAACACCAAACACATAAATAAAATAACAGAAAAACTGCAAGGAAGAGAAATTACTTGGGATCCATGGAACAGCGAATTAACACTGAGGAAGAGGCAGCACCAGCAATCACTGCCACTGATAAGAGAACCAGATATGGTTTTTTCTTTGCTTAAAAAAAAAAAAAAAAGAGAGATAATTCCCCTGGAACTTGTAGCCAAAAACCTCCCCAGTCAATTAATGACCTTTGCCTCTGCCGTGCCTCCCTCCAAGCTTTGCATGGTTATTATTTTCAGCGCTTAATCTGTGAGAGTGATTTGTGTCTCCTAATAACTGACTGATTGTTTTGCTATCAGTCAGCTCCAGGACTGCCACAGCCTCTGCTCCGCTCAAATCTCACTTCCTTCACCTTGTGGCTTCAAACACAGCTCTGTCTCAAGTGGGAGGAAAGGAAAAAAGCCCCCAAATCCCATCTTGCTCCTCATGGTTTTATTACTTAGAAAACTAAAGGCAGAAAATAAAGGTCACAAGAACTGTAAAACAACAGAAGAGTCTTGGGGATGGGAGAGTTTTAAAGGAAGTTACAAGCTGGAAATGACAGGCTTTTGGGGTTTTTTGGGATGTTCCAAGACATTTCCAAAAAAGCAGAACCCCCATTATTCCTCCCCTCCCTCACTTCCCATGGGAGGTAACCCAGGAGTCTCTCTCTGAGCCAAGGGAGAGCAGCTGGTGGAATGCCAAATATTCCTGTGGTGGGAAGGAGACAGCACCTGAGGAGCCCACAAGGGCCTTGACTGGACAGGGAAGGAGCTCCAGGGCCCCGGGATGTCTCAGGAACCTTTTCCTCAGCCTGTGTTTATGAACAGCTCCCGGATGCCCCAGGACAGCCTTCCCCAGCTGCAGGCAGAGGGTCTCACCTGAGCTGGGCCGCAGCCCCAGCTACAGCCCCAAGCCCAGCTTAGGTGATTGGGCTCAGAGGAGACCAGAATTCACCAGGGCGAGTCCAGAGGAAGGTGCAGCCCTTCTGGGCTGTGTTTTCCTCACCAGGGGGCCCTGCCCTGTCCCCGCTGCTCAGCCCAGGCCGCTGCGGTGCCAGAGCAGAGCCACAGCACAGCCCAGGCAGGGCTGAGCTCCTGGAACAAAAGCTGCTCTGCTGCCCGGGGCCCCTCGGGAAACTTGTCTGGCACAGCGGCTTGGGAGACTTGACAGAGCTGCAGGGGATGGTTGGAGCATTCTCCAAAGCACCCCGGGGACCCAGGATCTGTTGTGCTGCACAAATGCAATCCCCTGTCCTTAGAACATCTCGTGATTAAGCCACTTCTGAAAATAGGATGGCCTTGGATGGCTCCTGGGCACTTCCCGTGTTTGCTGCTCTGCCAGGAGAGCTGGATCCTGATTGCACAGGGACAGGCTCTGGAGGCTTTTCTGTGCAGACACCTTGAGGAAGCTTCAAAGCTGCCCAGTGCCAGAATAAATCAAAGCCCAGAGCCTGGCCTTGACTGGAACCCCCAGGTCAAGGCTGTGCAATTTTTGTAACATGTCAGAAACACCGAGGGGAGCATCTGAAACCATCAGAGCTCTTCCCTCTGCTGCCTCTCTGTGGGGGCTCATCCATCCCTTCCCTCCGGGCTCCTGCTCCTTCCCACCTGCCTTTCAACTGGGGAACCTCAGTCCCTGCTCCCCATATCCAGCAGAGCTCCCTGACCATCCCTCCGTGCTCCCCTGATGGCATCAGCCAGGCTTCAGAGTGCAGCTGCTGATGGATGGCCAGCCCCAGCCAGTGACGTGTCCCATTAATTATCAGAATTGATGTCAGCAGCAGATGTCAGAGCTGATGGAGGAGGAAGCCATTGTCAGGAGGGGCTGCAGGGCTGCTGTGCTCCAGCCCTGGGTACTGGAGGTGTTCTTTGTGGGTGTCAATGTCTGCCTGATCCTGTCACTCAGGGAAGCTGGATGGCTTGGAGAGACACTGGGGAAAGCGACTCCCACCCTCCTGGAGCCAGGGGGATCTGCTTGGTGGGAGACATTTTAACATCTGGGGGGGTTGCTTGTTGAATTTCCATCCCTGAGGGACAGGAGGGAGCCAGCAGCACCAGATCACTGCCCCATGGAGAACACACAGTTTTCAGCCACTTGAGCAATACACAGAAGAGGGGAGAAATAGAAGCCTCAAAAAAGTCCTTTTGAACTTTCCTCCGATAAAAGTCACATGATAAACACAGAATTGGAATTGTTTTGGGTGAATTTTGCTGCCTTTTTCTGTGGGCCGAGTGATTTGGTAACAGCTCCTCCCTTGCTTTGGTCAGTCATTCCAGTTTTACTCCTGGGACAAAAGTCTCTCCTGAGCACCCCTGCAGGCTCCCCCTCCTGAAGAACACACAGAGGATCACCCCGGAACGAGGAGGAGATGGATGCACTGCAAACACCATTAACGAAATAAATCCTCATCTAAAATCTTATCAGGGCTGGAGCAACCAGGGCACTCGATCTCCTGTCCAGGGCAGCTCTGAACCTTTCATTACTGGGCTCACTGGACCAGAGAGGCTCCAAGGCTGCACCTCTGGATGAGGTGATGAACAATTTATGGGGCTGAGGCCTCCTCACTTAACCCCAGGCACTGGCCCGTGGTGGGGTTTGCCAACCTCGCTGTTCCCAGCAGGAACCAACATTTTATCTGCTGTCAGGTTAGCAAATCTGTCCCCGCCAGCCCCCTGCATTGCCTGTGCTCATTAATCATCCCCCAGTGCCTCCCTGGTGAGCGGTGTTAATTTTTACACGCCTTGCTCAGCAAATCCCAACCCCAGCGCGTTCCCCGGGCCCTGGAGCGGGGCTGAGCTGCTGAGCCAGGGGAGGGTTTGTCCGAGGAAAGGCTCCTCCATGGCCCTGGGGACACTGACACTTCTGTGGCCTTGAAGGTGTTCAGGAGACCCTCCCTGAGTGGAGGGCATCCCGTGGACAGCAGCACTTTGGGGCTTCCTTAGCTCACATCTTCACTTTTTGGGAGACTTTGCACTTTCTGGCAGTGAAAATGCTGTTGTAGATCAACACAAACAGGTGGATTTGTGTCCCTGGCCTTCTTCACACTCGGAGGTGGCTCTGGGCAGTCTGCTCCCATAACTTCATATCATGAAGCTGTTTAATGAGGATTGCATCCAGTAGGATTCGTGTACCCTGATCCCAGAGGATCACACTGTGCTTAGAATTAGGGAAAAAGAGAATGCTGTGTCATGGCAGGGAAGAGAGACACAGATAAGGAGAAGATGATGGAAGATCTGCCAAGAAAATCCGTGGATTCTGAGACTGTCAGTGCAGGAGCCACAAAGCAACCAGGAAAACAAGGTTTCCTTTCATGGGGATTCCTGCCATCACTTGGAGAGCAATCCCAGCTGCTGGAATGCAGGCTCAGGCCTGAGCTGGCTGCAGACACACCAGGGGCAGTTCAGCCACAAGCCCTCTCCACCTTTGTTAGAAAAGGATCGGTCACTCCCTGGAGGAGCTCATCCCTTGCTCCACTGCCCCCAGAGGGAGCCCAGCCAGGCCCTGCAGGGGCAGGAAGGTCTGCTGGGATTATCTGGGGCTGGAGCAAGGCTCTGCCCAGGCTGGGGGAGGCACTGGCAGCCTTGTTCAGGGGTGATGGGCTGTGAGTCACTGGGAGACTGGAGCCAAACCGGCAGAGCACAGAGTCTGTGTGTGAGCCAGGCAATAACTCTCCTTGCCTTGGTGACTGGCATTGGTGGGGCTCTGCTCTTCTCACCTGGGAGGATGCAGGGGTCGATATTCCCTGCCCTGTGCCCGGCTGTGCCATCACTGCAGTCTGGCACCAGCCCCTGGGGGTGTAAATAAGGCTCATTCCTCAGCTGCCTGCTCAGCCCCTTGCCTTTTGGCTCCCTGTTGGTACGGGGCTGGGAGTGGGTTCACACAGGCTGGGGAACAGCCCCCTGGAAGCTGCTGGTGCAGGGAAGGAAAGGTCAGGCTGGAGAAGGCAAATTAATTGGGCTGAACGGTGATGGAGGATAAACAGGAGGATGCTCAGCGCTGCCCTCAGCTCCCTAAGGGCCTGCACAGCACTCCAGCCCTGCTGCTCAGACTGCACGAGCACAGCCCCAAACTCCTCAGGCAGGTGAACCTTGTGAGAGCAGAGCCTTAATGCAGGCACTTAACTCCATAATAATATTCCCAGTATTGTTATGGCCCTGCTGCGCCTGCTGCAGCTCCGCAGCTTTGATTCCAATTGCCACTGACATTTGGAAATGTGCTGATTCAATGGAAGAGCTGTTCCCTCACTCCTCGGGTGAGCTGGGAAGAGCTGCAGGTCTCCCAGGAGGGCTGGGGACTTGCCAGGACGCTCCTGGTGCCCCTGGCTCTGACAGGGGATGGCCTCTCCTATTCCCACCTGTTCATTCCAGGCACAGGTGCAGTTTGCTGGGACAGACAGCTCCTTCCTGGGGTTCACAGGCTGCTCCCCCACATCTCCCAGAGCCCCCCTGCTCCCTGCAGCTCTGCCCTGCCCCTGAGCCCCCACAGGAGCTTCCACAGTTCAACCCAGGCCCGAGGTCAGACGTGGCCCAGGCCAGAGCCCAGAGCACCGGGAACGTTTCACTGCCCACGTCCAGGTTCTGGGAGCAGCCAGCTCTGGGAATGACTCTCAGCACTGAAAACCCTTTGTTTTGCCTTGAGCTTCAATCTCGTGCCAAAATTGTGTAAATAATTCCAGAGTCAGGCATGCTGGCCTGGCAGGCACAGGCTGCTCTCCTCCCTGGTTCCCTGGGCTCAAAGCCAGCACCAGGAGGGTTGGGATGGGGACGGGTTCAGGTGGACACGGCGGGAGCCCCTCGTGGCCTCAGTGGCTCTGGGGAGCACTGCCCCATCTCCTCTCTCTTGCTGTCTGTGCTCCCATGGTTGGAGAATGCTGGAGAAGATGCTCCGAAATACACACACGTTCTCCTTTTGCCATTTTATCCACGTATCCACCCACTTCCACTCTGAACTTTCATTATTCTATACTCAAAATTATTCTATATTCTATACTATTCTATATTATATATTCAATATTATTCTATATTCTATACTATTCTATAATCTGTACTATCTTATATTCTATATTATGCTATAATCTACATTATTCTGTGATCTGTATTATCCTATAGACTATATTTACCTTATTTTTCTATCAATTCTTTCATTAATCTACCAACCCTCCAACAACCCCCAGCTCAGCACCTGCCCTCTCTCACTTGCTTCCTTGCAGACTTTTACGCCTTTTGCTTGGTTATTTTCCCCATCTCAAACCTTCCCATTGTCTTCCCTTCGTTCTCCCAAAGTACCTTTGTCGGGGCAAGTTGTGTGAGGCTCATTTGGAACGGAAGCCACGAGCAGGGTTTTGGTAATTGGCTGTTCCACTGCTCCTCATATTTACCTCATTCAGCATTCCCGACTTGAGCTGACGATGCAACTCAATGCCCTGATATATATTTTTATATATTTTTATATGTATGCACATCTGTGTGTTTTCCTTTTTATTCCTTGATTAGAGCTGTGGAAATTTTCAAAGAGTTAAGTGCAGTGAAGTGCCTGGCTGGGATCTTTCTGCTGGCTGCACCACTGGCTGTAACTGCTCCCCATAGCTCTGGGCATTCCTGTGCTCACAGGAACACCTTTCCAGGGAGCTCTGTGGGACAGTGATCCCTCATCCTTGCCACTCTCACGCTGGTGGCAGGGGGATGCTCCTGGCTGTGCATCGCTCCCAGAACCTGCTCTGCCATCCCAGGAGATCAGATTTTTGCCTGGCCTGGTCCCTTCCTGATGTCTGGAACCTCTGACCTTTCCTTCCTCATGTCCCAGCTGGCTCTGGCCCATGCTGTCCCCCAGCCTGGGTCTCTCCTGCATTAAAGACAGACAGAATGTATTGTCCTCAGTCGTGTCATCCCTCGAGGGCCAGCTTGTCACAACATCCCAGTGTCTGTGTTGGTCTAAAGAGCTTTGACAGAGAATCCCATAAAATCCTAGAAGGGTTTGGGTTGGAACGACCTTAAAGTCCATCCCATTCCACCCCTGCATGGTGGAAACCTTCCACTATCCCAGTTTGCATCCAGCCCTGTCCAACCTGGCCTTTTTTAATCAGTTTCCTCACTTTTGCCATGATTAAACCTTCCAGGGGACTCACTCCCCTGCCACAGGCACATTCCCAATGCACAGGATTCTGGGACCATTTGTTTCCGTGTTCTTGTTTTGTTTCAAAGATGTCAAAGTGCTTTGATAAGCCAAGAGTGGCTCATTACAACTTTTGGGGTTTGTTTTTGCTTCCTTTTTGTTGGGGTTTGAAAGTTTTCCTTTTCGGTTCTTCTCCGTGGTGGAATTTTTTCCCTGGGTGTGTTGCAGAGAATGATGGCTGGGTGATTACGAGAACAAAAGGGGAAGGCCAAGCAGGCTGCCCGCTCTGGCACCTGGGGGTGGGAACTCAGCTCGGAGGGCCGGTGGGCACTCAGCGTTGGGCACGAGGTGAGGAGAGACTGCTGCCTGCCGTGGTGGTGAGGACAACGCTACGCTGAACCTCTGCATTTCTGGCTGCTTTCCTTCNTTTCAAAGTTATAATAATTTGGAGGGAAGGGGGATTGCATTTTCTCTATTTCAGGGGAGGTTCCAGCCTTCCTTGAGTGACACCTGTCTTTCAAACCAAGACACTTTTCATCTTCCTTCTCCAGGATCCCTTTATGGTTGGAGATGTGGAATTTCAGATGTGAAGCCTCTGTGAGCAGGGGTTTTACTTCATCAAACCAAAACAACTCAACAGGGGCTCTGGCCAGCAGCTCCAACAACTTCCCCAGAACGGGGTCAGGGTTTTCATTACTTTGGAACCTTCCAGTTTGAGTTTTTATCGTGCATGTGGTCTTACTTCTCTTACTTTGAGGTTTGATGGCCAGAGGAGAAGATTAAGGCAGAAATAGCAGAGTTTCCCATGGATCTCAGATCTTAAACCCCAGGTGTTCCTACAGAATTCACCCAGTGCTGAGGTGATACTGTGACAGATTCCCACAGATCTCCTCAGAGTTCATCCTGTAGATTTTTATTATTTTGTTATTTGGTGGAGTTGCTCTAATGCAGTTATGCCTCCCCCTTGCCCTTGCAGGGCAAAGCCCAGGTCAGGCTGTTCTGGAAGTGAGGAAAAACCTCATCAAACCTGGCAGGGAACAGTGGGAGCTGTACCCTGCTGGGGAGCCGGGTTTCCCCTGGAAGTGTCACCAGCACCAGAAGGGCTCTATTTAAATCATTAATCAAACTTCCTGCTCATTCTGTATCCTGAGGAATACCAGGTTCAGGAGGGGGAAGGCTGGGAGGATGTGGTGTGGGAGAAGAGTTTGGAAAGATGGATTTGCTGGGAGGGAAGCACTTGCACCACGGGCAGGTCCAGATGCTTTGCGGTTGGGTTTTTGTTCTCCCCAGCAGCAACTTTGGACTGGGGGCAGATGTAGGAACCAGGATTCCAGAGAACAACCCAAATCCAACCTCCCCTGCCCGTTCCCATGGCTGAATCTGGATGCAAACAGGTTTTGCTTTGGGCTGGGTGGGTGTTCCACAACTTCAGGAAAAGCAGAAGCAGAATCTGAGGAGGGTTTCATCCAAATTTTTTTTGCACCACACATGCTGCACTCAAAATCCTGAATTTAATGTGGTTCGTGGGGATGTAGAAATGAGATGTTTTGTTTTACTGCCTCATCTTTTGATGGCAGATTAGGGAAATGTGAAGCAATTTCTGAAAGGAAACTGGAAGAAGCGAAGCTCTGGGAACACTGAATAGCTAAATGCTGTGGAATATTTAAACATGGGAGACTCAGGGACATCAATTTGGATTGACCAAACATTTTGTTGTGAGGAAATCTGCAGCTTTGGCACAAGAACAACCCAAACACAGGAGTGGGAAAGAATTCCCTGGGGCCTGCTCTGGTTTACTCCCACTGGGAGATGTTTCTGAACTCAGCCACCTCACGGAGAGCTCCAACAATCAGAACTGAGAGTTTTGTCCTCAGTTAATTCTCTGCAGGGATCCCCCTGGGAGAAGCAGCATCCCCAGCAGTGCCAGAGGCAGGAGCAGATGGGGTCCCATCAAGGATGTGGGGTCAGATCTCAGCTGACCCTGTCCTCTGAGCACAGACAATCCCCACCTCCAACCAAACCTCCACCACCTGGCAAAATAATTTCAGACAAAACTTGGTTTTCCTCCACTACAAACCTGAAGGTTGGGAGTGAGGAAACAGGCTCTGAAACTTCCCCTGGAAGGAGCTGGAAAAGTAATGGAACAGAAAATAAAAGGAGGCTGAAAAGAAAAAGCAATCTGCCATTAATTTTTTTCAACTTTTTGCTTGACTGGAAAAATTGAAAAATTTTCAATTCAGGTTAACTCAAAACGTATTTTTTCTTCCATTTGGCCATTGAACCAAAAAAAATGTTGTCTCTTAGCTCTTATTGGCACCTCTCTTTGTGCAGGTGCTGTGCTTCATTGCCCCCGTTTTTGGCAGGCAGCTCCAGCTCTCTAATTGTGCCGGGGAGGCCGTGGAGCAGAAGCTCCCCGCGATGATTAGGGGTTATTTTGTTTTAGTGGAGGAGAGGAGAATAATTGCTGGCCCACACTGTCATTTGTGTCTCCTCTCCACAGCCAGAGCCACCAAGGACTCCCATTTAATGTCATTACCCAGGGATCCCAACCTGAGAGCTCATTTCAGGGAAAAAACGTTGTTCTGTCAGTAAATGCCACTTTTGATGAGTGAGATGTTGCTCAGGAATGTGTTGGCTTCAATCATGTTTTATTTGAGAAAAAAAAAAAGCCACAGAGTGGAACTGTTTTGATTTTCCTTTTGAAGTGATTTTTCATTTTAGCTTCTTTTTTTCCCCCCATTGGTATTAAAATTCTATTCAGTTTTTAAAAGTAGAACAGGTGGGAGACATTTCAGTCATTAAACCCAAGAGGTTTAAGTGATCCCCAAAGCTTTTGCATCTGCTCACAATTTCACGGGGAGGGGGGAAAATCCCATCTCAGAATTGAAGGAAATGAATGAGAAATTTTGAAATCTCTCAGGAGAATTATAAAATCACAGAATGGACTGGGTTGGAAGGGACCTTAAGGGTCATCCAGTCCTTCCTCCTGCCTTTGGCAGGGACAGCTTCATCTGGATCAGGGTGAAGAATGGGCAAAATAATTCCTACAAAAATTCCCTATGAGGAGGAAAGTCCTGATCCAAACTTGATATAGGATTTGTACAGGTGTTTTTTTTAGTTTACATAAAGTATTTTGGGAGCTGCTCATTTCCCACATGGATCTGGGGCTCTGGTGCCATCCAAGATAAATGAGAGACTTCCAGCAGCTCAGGGATCCCTGTCCTGGGGTGCATCAGAGCTTTGGGGATCCCACAAACACCTCACATTTCATCCTGCGCCCCCTACATGGGGCTGTTTGTGGGGTCCCCGGTGCCTGAGCCTGAGGGGAGCTGAGCACAGAACCCCTGGACAGGGGCACAGCAGCCTCACATCCCCCTGGGATCAGCCTGAGGAGGGGAATGGGGTGGAGGAGATTCCTTCACCTTTTAGCAGGGACAGCACCCAGGGAACGGCTGGAGCTGGGCCAGGGCAGGCTCAGGCTGGAGAGCAGGGAAAGGTTCTTCCCCAGAGGGTGCTGGGCACTGCCCAGACTCCCCAGGGAATGGGCACGGCCCCGAGGCTGCTAGAGCTCCACGAGTGTTTGGGCAGCGCTGCCAGGGATGCCCAGGGTGGGATTTGGGGTGTCTGGGCAGGGCCTGGGTTGGATCCATGATCCCTGTGGGTCCCTCCCAGCTTGGGATATTCAGGGATTGTGGGGTTTTTCTTCCTTTCCCCCTGCTCAGACCTTGTGCTCTGCTTTAGTCTGAAGCCATCCCAAAACCTCTCCTGCACCTCCTAAAGCAGCACCAGCTCCACCCCAAACCTCCCCAGGCCCTCTGGCTCCCAGCTCTGCCTCTCCCAGTGTCCCACCACTCCCCTGGATCATGAACACCCCAATCCTGCTCCAGCTCAGCTCCCTTGCCCTCCGTGCTTTGGCAGCCGCACCCTCCACCTTTTGTCACAACACGGCTCTGATGGGAGCCCAGTCAGCCCGGGACTGACGTGTGATTGACGTGTGATTGACGAGTGATTGACAGCGGCCCCGGCAGGGTAGGGCTGGCGGGCTGAGGTCACAGACAGGAGCAAACAAGGGAGACCCCAGCCCGGCCAAACGTGTCCCTGGCACATCGGGAACAAGCGGCTGGGACAGTTCCTGGGGATTTCAGGTTCCATTTGCCCCTCTGGCGCCCAGCCCAGTGAGCCCGGCGGGTTTTGCCTCTCGGGACAGATTTCAGTGCCACGTTCCCAAATGGTCCCAGCGCTCCCTGCCCTGCGTGGTCCTTGCGGTTGATCTGAAATCTGCCAAGCGCTTGGAGCAAGGAGGGGGCAGAGCAAGGCAGCTGAGGGTTCTCTGCTCACACCAGCAGAGTTCCCTCCTCTCCTTAGGGGGGCTCAGTTTTCCGAGGAATTCTGCTCCTGCTGGGGGGGACACCAATAAATCTGTGCAAACACTGGTGGGTACAAAGCAGGGCTCCTCCCACGGTGGTGGAGGGAACAAAGGCGTTGGAAAGCTCAGTTTTCTCCTTCCTCCTCCAGAAAGGGAATTTGGAGACAGACAGGAAGAATTACCCATTCCATCTTAATTACTGGAAGTGGAATTTCTCCTTTTGGTCCATGGAACATTAAAGCCATTCAAGCAATTCCTTGGATGTGATACAGCTGAACTGAACCTGAGTGAATTATCAACCAGTGACCACAGCAAAACCTGGGGAGAAAAGTCTTTCTTCTGCTGAGGCACTGCTGAGTGACAGTTCCAGACGGGCCTGTTTTGGGAAAGAACTGACATTTTTCACCCCCAAATAGCCCCATTCAGATGTGTTAGGGGAAGAATTTATTCAGCCAAAGGGCAGCTCTGAAAAGCTCTCACTTGCAGCCTCCCTGAGAGGTTTAACCCCAGCCTGCAGCTCAGTCCCACCCAGCCATTCCCGTGGGATGGGAGAGGATCCAGAGGGTAAAAGGGGTGTCCCCAGGCTCTGTGCTGAGTTTGGGGCCACTGAGAGCCCCAACAGGCCGGGGGCTTCCTCTTGCAGCCAGGGTGTGATGGACAATGCCAATCCCAGCCTGGGATCTCCATGGCTGCCCGTTGAAAATGGGATCCAGGAGCTGCAGGAGAAATCCCGATCCCATCCCTCTGCCCTGCCGGTCCCAGGAGCTGCCTGGGAGCAGCCCATGGGCACCTCCAGCTCCCCACACACCCTGCTGTTCCTCCCCGCCCGTGGCCCTGGTGTGCAATAATCCATCAGGTCACTCTCCCCAATAGTTGCAGGGAAATGTTTTGCCCCCTGGGCTCAGGGGGGTTTGGGTTTCTCGTTGTTGTCATTGCAGGATTTTTAACAAGTGGATGAAAGAAATTCAAGCTGCACTGCTGAGTTCCAGAGCCAGGCAGGGCAAGGCAGTGCTGTGATTTCTCTGCCTCCAAGCCCAACTCCCTGGGAGAGCTATTTGTGGAGATGCTTTCAAGCTCCAAATCAATGTGCAGTTTCTGTTTACCATGAAAATGAACATTTCAGCCTCTTGCACTAAAAGGGAGAGAAATTTTCGAGTCACCTGCCATTTAAATGGCATCTCGCACACAGTCACTAATTTAATGCAAATCTGATACAGTTTCCTTGTATTTGTCATTTCAGAGCATTTTTGTGCTTGTACTTTTTATGCAAATGCTGCTGCTCCAGTGCTAACTGGGGCTGTGCAGTGATCACTTCAATACCAGTAATTACAGCTCGGGTGTCTGTGCTGCCTCTCTGGCACCTCTCTTTTAGTGCCGGCAGAGAAGTGAGATCTCACTGTCAGCGTGGCAGCGGGGCTTTGTTTGCAGCGCCTTTCTGCTCTCCGAGCCCGATCAATATCAAAATCTCAGCAAATGTTCCAGGTGACAATAAACAGAACCCTGTGGATCCGGGGAAAAGCAACAAAACCTGAGGAAAGAAGAAAAGGACTCCCAGCATTGCTCTGCTCCTCAGCAGAAGTGGCTCTTCTGGCCCCACTGGGGCCCACTCTGCCCAGCAGCCCCATCTTGGCTGCGGCCAGGTGGGAGCACTGAGGGCCTCAGGGATGTATTGCCTGGCCAAGGAGAGAGTGGCTGAGTCTGGGCAGTTCCCCAGGCCAGCCAGGGAGAAGAGAGGAGCCCACCCAACTTTCGTGGCTCTCCGAGGTCCCTCCTGACCCCTCAGCCAGCACAGTTTGCTCAGCACCAACTGTGCTGCTGCTCCTCCAACAGAACTCCAGAATACTTTCTCCCTGTGGTAGCAGAGCAATCCCAACCCCAATTTGCACTGGTGCAACTGGAGACCAGCCCAATTTGCTCAGCAAATGCCCCAGCCCTGGGTCTCGCCCTGGGTCCTGCTCCCACCACCAGCCACAGCCCCGCTCTCAAATCCCGCGGGTTGGCTCTGGGAAGGGGCAGAGTGAACTCAGTGACAACCTGGAATGAAACATGACACACAATCATTGCTGAGCAGAGATTAACGGGCAGCCTTGGGGGAAAAAAACAGAGAACGTTTTATTTTGTCCTCAGTGCTCTTGACAGGAGAATCGTCTGCGAGTTACTCGAACGGCAGTGAAAGCTGAGCTGCGCGCTGCTGGCTGCAGCTCCTCAAGGATCCAGGAACGAGGATGACTCCCCAGCCCTTCTGCTTTGAGAGAGATAAGGCTGGAACACTCTTCAGATTAGGAGGCACTCGGGCTGAGGGGAGGTGATGGGGAATGTGACAGAGGATGCAAGTGCAAAATGTAAACAGTGCGGAGAGGAAATAATTGAAAAGAGTCTGCCAGGCAGAACGGGAGACCCGGCGAGGTCAGCGCCAGCCCCGGCTGCTGCGGGGTGTGTGAGGAGACCGCTGGGGTCCTGGCAATTCAGTCCCTGGCACGGAGGAGCTGGTGGGTGATGGGAACAGCTCAGGGCTCGAAGCAGAGCCGGGCACCTTCTGTGCTTGGCCCTGCCTGGACCGGCACAGGGGGAGAGCAAACAAAGCTTAAATTGGCAAAACCTGGGAAAACCAAGGTGCAGGGCAGCAGGTGATGGGGAGAGGAGGGGAATTTTGGAGCAGCCCATTCTTGTTTCTCTGCTTTTTAAGCTGAAGCCTCATGTGTTTGTTTGTCCGGCTCCTGGAAGGGCTGGAACAGCCTGGGGGATCACCTTGGGGGGATCATGGGGACCCCACAGCACAAGGGACACCCACGGGTCCCACTGTAGGACAGGTCAGGGAGCAGAGCAGGGAGATGCCGAGGTTTGGGACTGAGGATGAGCTGCTCATCCAGGGCCAAATGGCCCCAGGAACAGAAGGTTCTGGTCCTTCAGAGGAGCCGAGTCCTGCCCAGGGCACAGCAGCGCCCTTCAGCTCATTCCTCAGGATCTCGCTCCCTGAGCCAAGTCCAGGCGTTCTGGTGCCAAAACCGCCAGGAACCATCAAAGCCACGGGTGCAGACCAAGGATCTCTGAGCCCACCGAGGGGTTGCTGAGAGCCTGGAGGAGAGGCTGAGACTCCTGATTTAATTCCAATGAGGCACTCGAGCTGCTGGAGCAACTCAAGGGCTGCAGGAGAAGGCAGCAGGATGGCCCCAGGCTGAGCTTTCCACTGTTCCAGGCTGTGCTGACCCATCCAGAGCCTCAGGAATGTCCCTCATCTGTCACTTCCAGGTCAGCAGGCTCTGATCACTCCCAGAGTGCTTTCCTTGCAGACAGGATCCGAAATGTGCCTGGTGGAAACCGAGTCCTGGAATGGCTTAGGTTGGAAGGGACCTGAAAACCCATCCAGTGCCACCCACACCTCCCACTGTCCCAGACTGCTCCATCCTGGCCTTGGACACTCCCAGGGATCCAGGGGCAGCCACAGCGTCTCCCTGAGTGTTCCTCACTCTGCACAAGTTCAGGAATGTTTAGGAACGAGAGTCACCACCCAGCTCTGGGCTGCTGCACTGGTGTGCTAAAGGCAGAAGGAAAGAGAAAAGGTAGAAGGGAGGATGGATTTTTATGAGTACTGAGAGAGGCAGATTATTACAGCATTACTGAATTATTACATCACCAAAATGTTAAAAAGGGGCATCTTTCGAATACCTCCAAATTGTTCTTTCTGCTTTCTTGAAGAGGAGACAAAGGAAAAAACTAAATACAAATGAAATTAAATCAAATGAGTTCCTGGACTGCTTAATCTGGTATTTTACCCCCATTTAAAGCCTCCCTCAGGAGACGAGGCTGATTTAATAAGCCTGAAAGATGTTGCGGCGATGACTAAAACGCCTCGATGAAAGCACAACTTGGCTGGGGCTGCATTAGCCTGGGAAACTTGTTCCAGCTTCTTAAAAGGAACCTTTTAATCCATTCTGGAGACGGAAAGAAAGGATCAGGCACAAGACATCCATAAAGGGAAAAAAACCTCCACGCATTTAACACGGCTCTGCATGGAAACTGCTCTAATTGCAGTGTTAATTGCAGTGTTAATTGCAGGCGGGACGGTTCCACTGGAGAGTCCAACGGGAGCGCACTGGGGGGAAGGCAGGAGCACCTTGAGCTCGGCACGTCCAAAGCTGCAGTTTGCCGTGTCTGACACCCCGCACCACCGGCAGAGCCAACCTCGCCCTGCTCCGAGCACAGCCCGGACAGGGAAGGGCTGAGGAGGAACCACCCACCTGGAGAACAAACCCGGAGACCAGGCAGCTCCCCAGCCCTTACTCCATCCAGCCCTGCCAATCCCAGCCCCGTTAATCCCACCCCAAATGCTCTCAGCTGTGATGGGTGAGCTCAGGCTGTCTCACTCCCACACTGCCCTGCCTGTCTTGCACAACACCCGGCTGTAATTTGGGATTTTTGGATGCTGGAATTTGGGATTTATGGATGCATGGAGAGAGGCACAGGATCCTGATCCCCCCCCCATCCTGCTTTCCTGCAGTGGTTGTGGCTCAGGGAAGCTGCTCTTTGCCTAAATCTGCCTGTGTGTGGCTCAGGGAATGCTCTGGTATTGCTCACATCCAGTCTTGTCCCACTGAGGGCCAACACAAACCTCTCTGTGCACACTGGTCACTCTCTGACCTTGCAATAAGAGCTGTTTTCAGCAGCTGGGTGGCAGAGCAGCCTTTCCAGGGGTTGGACTGTTCCTGTCCCCTCATGACTGCAAAGAAACATTGTCAGCGTGCTTTTCTTTCGCCCCAAAAACACCAGAGAAGCTTCCCCGCTCCGGATCCCACCACTCAGAAGTAACTTTCACTCTCTGAACTGATTTCCTGCTTATTTTCTGGCTTGGCAGCGTTCTCGAGAAAAGCCTCCTTGCAATTCTCCTGTCACAGGTGCGGGGACAAAGGCAGAGATTTGGTGTTTAGAGCAGAAAGGCGCAGGGAGAGGATGCGGGAATGACTTCAGGCCTTGGCTCTGGAGTCTGGGAGAGCTCAGCCCTGCACAGCTGAAATCTGTTATTTATCCTGGTGGCTAAGTGGGGATTTAGCCAAAGAGACCTTTTGCCCCCTTAACTTTTACAAGTTTTACTGAAATCTGTGATTCCCCACATGTATCTTCACTTGCAGACCTTTTTGATTTATTAGTCAAATGTTCTCACTGAAAATTTTGACTGAAAAAATAGAAAAGCTGTGCCATGATTAAAATTTCCATGAAAAAAAAAAAGTCAATGTCTGTTTAAACATCTTATTTTTAAAAAACAGAGCCATCAGTAAATCCGGCAGCAACAGCAGCAGCCAACTGCTAAAAGGTTTGGATTTATAAATCCACTTACAAGAAATATTTCAATTTCTAGTCAACTTTCGCAAGATACAACCCCGTAACAAAAGCAAACCCAGACATGCCATGAAAAAATCAATGCCTGTTTCAGGCTCCAGCCTTTGATGAGCTCCACTGAGGTGAAATGCAAACCCGTGCCTGCCAGCGGTGAGAGCCCTTCTTGTGCAGCAAATGCAAAATCCTTCAGCTGCTGAGAGGAGCTGGTTTGAGTTGCGGGGCCACGGCCTGGGAGAGCAGCACCGTGTGGCACCTGCGGGGATGGGGAGGGAAGGACCTGGGGAGCTTTAGTGCCCCTAGCACCGAGGGGCTGCAGGAGCAGGGGGTGATTTAAGCAGCATCGATCCCTTGTGGATGGAGATGGAGCAGGTTCTGGTTAAAGGATTTATTCTCCTGGTGCTTTATGCCCTGTGGAATATCAGTGTCTAACACTGGGTCACAGAGCAGCAGAGGGCGAGGGCTCGGGGGTGAATCCCACACATCGCTCAGAGCCCCCGGCACAGAAACCCAAGTTTGGCTTCGTTTCACTCCAGGAATACACCATGAAATGCAAAACCCTTCCCAAGGAGTGCAGAACCTTCCCAGGGAATGCAGAACCTTCTCAGAGAATGCAGAACCTTCACAATGAATGCAAACCCTTCCCAGGGAGTGCAGAACCTTCACAAGGAATGCAAACCCTTCCCAGGGAGTGCAAAACCTTCTCAGAGAATGCAAACCCTTCCCGGCCTGGGCCAGGGCTCATTTTGAGTCAGGATTTGGCAATGGTTGATGAAGCTTTGCAGGGCTGGTTGTGGGGAGGGCAGGGGAGGCTCCCCGGGCTGGGCTGACAGAACCAGGACATTTCTTGGTGGCTCTGTCCTCAGGGTGCTCAGGGTTTGTCCCTCCTCCTCTCTCTCCAGCTCCTCCAGCTCAGGTTTAAGACAACCTCAGACAACCCCAGCCCTGCCCCGTCCCCTCTCTGCTCTGTCCCCTCCCTGAATTAAAGGCAGGAGCAAAGGCAGGGCTGTGCTCCCCTCTCTGCTGGCTGGACATTGTGAGTCCCTCCTGATGTAATTTAGACCCTCAAAGCTTAACTCTTATTTAATTTCATCAGTAGCTTTGAGTTTCTGTGACCTGGGTGAGCCCTTCAGGACCTGTCTGTGGTTTGATGCAGGGAATGGGTAACATTTGGATGCTGTTGAGGTTCTCATAAGCATCACTTCATGATGCCCCCAGGCCCACAGGGCTGGTGAGAGCCTTTGGTCTGCACAGCTCCTGCCTCACCTCGGAGAGAGATTCCCGATTTCTGCTTAATTTAGGGGGCAGTGGGAGGGACACGGAGCAGCACTTCCCTGTCCAATGCAGAACTGGAAACCCCTCAGAAATCCCTGTCTGCTTAAAGGGCGAATTATCCCCAGCAGGAACAAACTGAGCTCGGTGAACAGAAATTGTCAGAGCTTTGGAAAGGCTGAGTCCACCTGTACAAAGCAGTGATTGCAGAATTTCCTGCGGGGACGAGGATTCCTTCCAAAAAGTGACCCTGGGACACCTCTGGAGGAGGCAGGAGCTGCCCTGGGCAGTGGCAGCCCAGCCTGGGGACAGACCTGGCTCCATGCCCTGCCTTGGCCCCCCCAGCTCTTCCCAGGGGCAGAGCTGGGTGAGGTCCTGCAAGAGGAGCTTGAGCTCTGCTGGACGGGCTCGGGGCACGAACACAGCCACAGCCCCGGGGTTTATTGTCCAGGGAAGAATTTCTTCATTCCCTCTGGCTGGTCACTCCTCAGGGCTGGCTGAACACTTGCTTCTGTTGTTCCGACTCAGTTTCCAGAGCCACCCCAGACCAAGCCCAAGGGAAGCTCTTTGAACAAAAGGCAGATGATCCCCCCTGCTGCCGGGACATTCCTGGGGGTGGCTCCAGGGACAGTCGGAGCAGTGACACTGGGCCCTGAGCACGAGACACGGACCAGAAGCCAGGCAAGGAATTATTACTCCTGCTCTGTTCCATCGTGCTTTATGCTAAAAGACTGAAATGATCAATGCTGTGTTAATAAATTTCATTTGGCTCATTTAATAGATGACTTAGTGGAGGAGTGAGTTTGGCTACGGCCAGTAATGAATTAATAACTAGGCAAGGAGCACATTCCCTCACAGAGATACTTTATCCTGGTGTCATTCTTTATCCCAGGGGAACACAGATGCTCTGCAGGGCCGTGCTGCCTCTCTGGGGGCACAGGTGTGACCCGGATTTGGGGCCAGGCGTGAAATGTTCCTTTAGGGCTAAAGGAGTCACCTTCCCACCTGACCCAGGTGCTCCCGTTGTTTTCTCACTACTGGCACCAATTGCTCTGCAGAGCGTGGGCCTGACACAAGAGCTGGAAATGAAGTTTGTCACCTTTGCTCGGCTGCATCCTGGGTCAGTGCCCGGCTGGGCCGGCGTTGGCAGCGCAGCTTTTCCAGCTGCTGGCCCCAAACTCCTCCAAAAACCCCTGTGGACGATGCAGCAAACGGAGCATGGCCTGGATGTTCCTTATGGGGCCCTTCCAACTCCAGAAATTCCATGATTCACCCACTTGCAACCCCTCAGTTTTACTCAGGGTGAAAATGTTTCTTTAGCACTCGAGCCGTGCTGTCCCCGCGCAGCCCCAGCCTGTTCCTGCTCACCTGGCAGTGACTGATGAGGACACTTCCTCCCCATTGCCCCCCAACAGCCTCTCCTGCAGCTGCAAGCAGCTCTGCTGCCTCCACAGAGCCGTCTCCACTCCAGCCTGGCCTGCCTGGCTCTCCCAGGCCCAGTTCTCCAAACTTTTCCATCATTTTTGTGGATCCCCTGCCAGTTTGTGCTGCTGGGGGTTCATGGTGGGCACCAGCCTGGTGGAACTCCTGGGCTGAGCTGGGGCTCACCTGGGCTCTTTCTGGGCAGCTCTGGGGGCAGCAGGGACCCCACAGATGGCCCTGAAGGGCCTCCCCACACTCCCAGGGAACAATTCTTTCCCAATCTCCCATCCATCTCTGCCCAATGAAGAGACAGGAATGCTCCACAGACTCAGATTCCTCCTTTCAAAACACTGACCTTCCAAATTCCCATCACTTTAACACAAAGGAAGAAAACTCGGAGCTTGCAGCCTCCCCTTCCCCCAAACACACCTTTTTTTTTGGCTGGGATCGAAGCGATGTGAGTTCCCATTGTGGCTGCTGAGCCAAAGCAGTGCCTTTCTCTCTGTGCTGCAGCTAATTTACAGCTGCTGCATAAATTGTCACTTAGCTCGGTGCCCATTATCTGACTGCAGCTCAGCTCATATTAAAAATTAGACAGGTGCTAAATGCAGCTTTAATGTTTGCACTTACAGGATGATCCTTCTCCCACTTCTCTGATCCCTCCCTTTCCTGAGCCAGGGGGAGGAAAGGAATCCCCCAGAGCCCAGTTCAGAACTGCAGCTGGGGAAGATCCACCCTTCCAGCTCCTGCCCAGCCCGGGGGCCTGGGGGTGGGAACTAGAGGAGCAGAGCCTCCTCTGGGATGGCTGGGAGATCACTGTTGATGGAAGCAGTGGGATTTAGGATACTCTGGATGGCTGGAACATGGCTGACAAATCTCCCATTATTTCTGGTCTGCTCCCAACTTCCCAGCTCTGCTAAAAGCTCCAGTCTGGAGCTTTCCCTTTGGAAAAGGAACAAACCCAAGCTTCAGGAGTTTCTGGAGTACAAAGTTGGAAATTTTATGGAATCATGGAATGGTTTGGGTTGGAGGGACCCAGTGCCACCCCTGCCCTGCAGGGACACCTCCCACTGTCCCAGGCTGCTCCCAGCCCCAATGTCCAGCCTGGCCTTGGGCACTGCCAGGGATCCAGGGGCAGACACAGCTGCTCTGTTCTCAGCCCACGACTGAGCTGAGTTTTGTTAAACCAGCTGTGGTGTCCAAGCCCAGCCCCAGCATGGAGCCCCTGCAGCAGCAGCTTTTGCTGGGAAGGGAAGCAGAGCCTGGAATTGCTGCCCACTGCCAATGGCAGCCACAACCTCACTGCTCAGCCCATTCATGGGACACTCCAAGATATCAACAAAATAATCAATATTTTATTTTTAGTTCTCCTTTTAGATGCTTGTTGAGAGTAATTCTGGAAAAGCAGGTGTGGAAAGGGAAGGCATTGTGAGCCTGAATGTTGTTTTTCCATTTAGAGTTGCTGAAAGTGCTTGAAAGTTTCTGCAAATGGGAAAGAAGATCCATTTATTTTCCAGCCATAGTGTTGGCATGAGAAACCCAGTGGGAAGTGGCTCTCAGGCACAAAGGAGTTGTTTCACCCAGCTCCTCAAAAGGGCACTTAGAGCACGAGCTGGGGGGGCTGAGGGTGCAGGGGAACTGAAACTCGGGAACGTCTGAGCAGCCACAAGCTCTGCAGCGGCACAGGACACGGAATCGGGATGGGATGGGATGGGATGGGATGGGATGGGATGTTAAAGCTGATCCCATCCCACCCCTGCCATGGCAGGGACACCTCCCACTGTCCCAGGCTGCTCCCAGCCCCAATGTCCAGCCTGGCCTTGGGCACTGCCAGGGATCCAGGGGCAGCCACAGCTGCTCTGGCAATTCCATCCCAGCCCCTCCCCACTCTCCCTGCCCTCTGGCAGTGGGAAGCCATTCCCTGTGAGGAAAGAGGAATGATCTGGACTTGCTGTTCCCACACCTTCCCTGGCAGTGCCTGGCTGCTCTATCAGCAGGAGCTCGCTCCCTCCACATTCCCAAGCTCCCACAGTGTGGAATGCTCTCCTTGTTTGCTTTTAGTCTGGATAGAACTTCCAGAGCTCTTCTGGAAACAGGAATGTGAATAAAAGCACCAGAGGTGTTTGAAATCCTTGATCAGAGTGGTCCTGTGGGGAGAGAGCCCTGAGCAGAGTCCAGGGCAGCTCATCACACCTGTGGGATTTATCAGAGCCTGGCTTTGAAAGGCTCCAGGAGCTGGGTGCTGCTGGGTTTTGTTTTAGTTTTGGTAGCCTTGTGCCTCAGAATGGTGTTCAGTTAACTCCTTAATTCCTGGGCTGTTAATTGCTGTGCACCTTCATCCCCTCCTCATCTCTCCTTCTGTTCCTTCACGAGGAGCCTCCTCCCCCCAGTTTTCATGGCAGTTTCAGTTTTATTCCCGCTTGCACCTAAACCTCCACGGGGCTGTGAGCACCAGCTTGGGGCTGTGATGAGAGAGGCTGCACAGGGAGGGGACAGGGGGACAAAGCAGGGCTTGCCAGTGCTGAGTGGTCGCTGTGAGGGGCTGCCAGGAGGGCTGGGATGGGCTATTTTCCCGTGGAATTTACAGGGAAGAGGAGGAACCCTCAAAACTGGAATGGCCTCTGTTGTGGGAACACTGCCATGATCTTTCAGGGTATTATCAGCCTCCAGGTGCCAGTACCAGTGAGCCCATGTAACCCCTGCACCCAGGGGTGGGGCTGGGAAGTGGGAGTGGAATGTGGGAGGGGGATCAAGACCACCAAAGACCCCTGAAGTTCTCCAGCCCATTTCCAGAAAGGTCCACAAAATTGGGCATGAGAATTAATTTGCAGAGAAAGTGAGGAACTTCTCTCCAGGGAGAGGAAAATGAACCTATTAAAAGGTCAGGGACAAACTGACACCGATTTCCACACCAAGCACAACATTTACCAGCAAACCTCCGGGAGCTTTCGCAGACCCCCTGATGTGTTGGGCTCCTTTTGACCACAACATCTCTGAATCTTCAGTGCTCCCTTCCCCTCATTTGCCATCAACATTCTCCTTTCAGCAGCACAGAAGAAGCTGCTGTTCCTACTCTGGAACATTTTGTTGGTCACTTCTCACCTGAGGCTGACACGAAGCACGGGGCCCAAGAGATCGGGGCTGGACGGAGCATCCTCCCTTTAGAGAGAGCCCCTCTGGAGGCAGGGGGTGTTTGCACAGGCACAGCTGCTGCTCTGTGCTCTGTCCCAGTGTTCTGGGCTCCTGAAAGGCTCCTGAAAGGCTCAGCCCGGGGACAGTTAACGAGACAGATTAATTCATGTGGCTCCGTGCAGCAGGGCCGGGCTGTCACTGCTGGGGAGAGAGCTTTGATTGTATTATTCCCCATTGTCAACACAGGCACTTTATAATAGATTTATGGCTAATAAAATCTTTTAGTAGTAGAGGATCCTTGAGTTTCAATCCTGAACCTTTGGCCCTTGCTCAAATCACCGGCAGATGTGACATTAACAAAAGCAGCAGCTCGTGGGTGCTAAAGAGGCACCTGGGGGGGTCCTGGGGAGGCAGCAGAACCAGCACAGGGATCTCTGCAGTCGGCTTGGGCTGGATGGAATCGTTCTTTCCATGATAAAATGACTCTTTCCAGATGTGACAAAGCACACCTCACATCAGCCCAGCCATGCCCAGGAAATGCAGGAGTTTGGGGTTGATGCTGCTCACTGGAACATTTCCACCTGAAAATTGGGGTGAATTCACAAAGAGGGAGTGATGGGGACAGACCTGAGCCATGGCTGGGGGAGCAAACGGGCAAAGTAAAGGAGAAACAAAGCTGTGGGAAAGCTGCCTTTATAAAGGATCTGGTTTCAGCCTGAGCTGCAGGCTGGGCTGACAGGATGCACCAGGGACCTGTCAAACCCTCCCTTAAACTCAGCCCAGAGACCTCACACCAGAGGTCTGGGTACAATTTAATCTCATTTTGGACTCCCTGCTGATCTATCCTCCCCTCCTCTGACTAAGCTGAGGCAGCAGGAGAGCAGGGACCTTCACTGCCCAGGTTGGAACTGCAGCCCCTCTCCTGCACCCCGAGCACCCCACGTGTGCCAGGAGAGATGGAAAGCAGCGGGACTGGGCACCTGCAGAAGGCACAGCCCTGACTGGACAGGAGCAATGGGACGGGGGAAGGGGCTGGAGTCCCAGGAGCAGCTGAGGGAGCTGGAAAGGGGCTCAGCCTGGAGAAAAGGAGGTTCAGGGGGGACCTTGTGGCTCTGCACAGCTCCCTGACAGGAGGGGGCAGCTGGGGGGGGTCGGGCTCTGCTGACAGGGAACAGGGACAAGAGGAGAGGGAACGTCCTCAGGCTGGGCCAGGGGAGGCTCAGGGTGGATACTGGGGAGTATTTCCTCAAAGAAAGGGCTGTCCAGGCCTGGCACAGCTGCCCAGGGCAGGGATGGATCCCCATCCCTGGAGGGATTTAAAGCCCTGTGGATGGGGCACTTGGGGACAAGGTCAGTGTTGGCCTTGGCAGGGCTGGGTTAAAGGCTGGACTTGATCTCAGAGGGCTTTTCCACCCTGCCCAGTTCCATGACCCCATAAATCACAGCTTGTGTGAGCTCTGCTCTCCCCCTGACCTGGGGCTCTCTGGCTGATGCTGCCCAGCAGCACTGACAGGACAGAGCTGTCCCAGCCCAGCCAGGGCACCAAACCCTCCCAAAATCCAGCTCAGCCATGGTGTCTGTCTGGACAGGGAAGGGAACAGGGCAGGGCTGGGGAGTGAAGGGGGCACGTGAGGCAGTTTCAGATGAGAGGCCCCCATATGAACCCAGTGCCCTGCAAGAGACTTCTGCTGCTAATTAAATCCTTCCTCCTGATTATTTATGGCCCTCTATTTACTGGCTCATTGGTTTTAAGGGCCATGTTGGTTTTGGTTTTACACGTCTGTGTGAGCAGGCAGATTGTCACTGACCACACCAGGAGCAAGGGAGTTGGTGTCAGGATGATCTGCTGCAGAGGGGCTGCGAGCACAGCTCTGTCCCTGGCTCTGGCACAGGAGAGACAGGAGGGATGCTGACCCCGGCTCGTTCGGTGCAGAGGAAGGGCCACCCCTGCCCTGTGGCATTTTGGGGAGCTCAGGGTTGGATCTGTGCAGATTCTGCTGCTGGGTGAGGGTTGGAGAGGGGATGGCCAAGGAGCTGCACCCAGAGGTGTCTGTGAAAACACCACAGCCAGGGATGGAGAGGAGAAATGGTATTTGCTGTTCATGATGAGAGAACTGTGGGATGTTAATTGCAATTAGCAGCCTTGCAAGGCAGCTCTTCACACAGGCAGCACGGATGGGGAGCTCTCCAAGCCCTGGCAGAGGTTTGAGTGGTTTCAGAGTGCACAGCCCTGAGGAGATCCAAGCACAGAGCCTCTCTGGGTTAGGGAACCCCGCAGGTCCCCGTGGGGTGTTCAGGGACATCAGCAGGGGCTGCCTGGATTCCTGTCCTGCTACTGCAGCTGCAGCCAGGCCCTGTCAGGCTGACAAGAGCCTGAGCCAGGAGAGCTGCTCCAAGCTGCCCTGCACTGAGTGACAGCAGAAAGCCAAAGCTGGGGCTGGCAGCAGAGTTAACCCAGCCCTGAGGCAGCTCATGGAGCTCCTGCAGGGCCCTGCTGAGGCTGCTCCTCACCCTGAGAATGACCTCAAAACCCTGGGTGCCATCCAAACCCCTGGGGGAGCAGAGCTCACCCTGCAAACACATCAGCTCCCTGCAGCAGAGACAGGGTTGGCTTTGTGCCTCCCCAGACCGTGGGTTTGAAGGATTCAGATCCATTTTCCAGGGTGAATGACCCTTCCCTGCTGTATTTATGGGGCCCTTTGGCGTCAGTAACTCAACATCAGCATCTGCAGCTGTGGCTGCTATTGGCACTCTGGGGCTGGGGCTGTGTCGGGCTGTGCCTGGGGCTGCCGTGGGGTCCCCAGGAAGTCAGCAGGAGCCTGGCAGTGATGGGAGGCCGAGGCTCAGAGACCACATCCATCATTCCAGCAGTGAGGCAGAAATGCCAGGAAAACCTGGCAGGAGCAGCTGCGGGCTGAGGCAGCCCATGGATAATGCCAGGGGTGCCCGCTGCCAGCCCGAGGGCAGATAACAGGGATGCGGTGGGAACTGCACCCTGAAATCAGGAGGGGTTGTGGGAACATCATCCAATCACTGAGGGTGGAAAAGGCTCCTGAAGGTCGCCAAGTGCAGCCTTGAAATCCACCATGGAGTGCCACACGAGCTTGGCTTTGGATGCTTCCAGGGATGGGGACTCATCCAGTGCAGGAATCTTCCCTGGTATTCCCCTGAGCCTCCCCTGGCTGGTGCTGGGTTCCAGCTCAAGCTGAACCCCTGGCCAGGTCTGGGGCCACCCCAGTGCCTGTCCCCAAGTTTTTGCCAAACCTGGTGCTCCAGCTGTGAAGTGGCACCAGGGCTCTGGCTCTCCCTGCTGGGGGTACCTGAGGGTACCAAAGCTGCCAAACCAAACCTGCCCCAGACCCTCTAGGATCAGAGAGAGATAAGAACCCTGTGATTCTGTGTGGCTGCAAAGGGACATCTGTATTGCTATTCCAGAGAGTTCTCCCCAGCGCTGATTTGCCCACTGCTCTGTCAGCTTGCACTTGACCTTTAAATTTACTGTATTTGCTCAAAAAGAGAACGGGTTCCTTCCCTCTCTCCACCAATTGTTTTGTGCTTAAAGGAAATAGAGTTTTGTTTCAATAATCATAAACGCAGAAGGTTCCCCAGAGGGTTGTTTGAGACTCCGAGCTAGTTAAAAAGAACATTTGCATGAATTAAAGAGCGACAACGAGTCACCGCTGATCTAAGCTGCTCCCTGGTGCTTAGCTCGTGTCTGGAGGAGGGGAGACAGGCCAGGAGGAGTGGGGAGGAATGGGATCGGGGCTGTTCTGCTCCCAGAGCGTGTCCCCAGCAGCAGCCACGGGGTCACTGTGCTGTGCCAGGGACAGCGAGGCCCCTGCAGTGCCCGTGTCTCTCACTGGAGCTCAGGACTGAGCAGGGAACAACGGGAGCTGCTGCAGCATACAGGGATGGAGGAGTCAGGCTGGAGCTGCAGGGCCAGGCTGGGCCAGCTTTGCCAGGGGGCTTTTCCTTGGTCCTCCCACTGCTGACCTGGATGAGCCCTGCAGGGACACCCCAGGCTGCCGAAGTTTTGCTGAAGTGCAGAGCAGTAATAAAACCCCAAAGTGTGCAAATGCCCAGCGCTGAAACTCCCAGCTCTGCGGGGCACACGAACCACACTCTGCTCCTGCCCGGGCCCTGCTGGGGCTGCTTTTGTTCACATCATTATAGATGTTGTTATTTGGTAATTGTTTATGTCTGAGCTGGGCCAGGGCAGGGTTAGGTTGGATTTAGGGAAAGGTTCTTTCCCCAGACTCTCCAGGGAATGGGCACGGCCCCGAGGCTGCCAGAGCTCCAGGAGCGTTTGGGCAGCGCTGCCAGGGATGCCCAGGGTGGGATTTGGGTGTCTGGGCAGGGCCAGGGGCTGGGCTGGGCTGGATGATCCCTGTGGGAAGATGAGGATAAACCCCTCCTGAAACCCCCAGTGCTCTGTTTATAAAGCTGACACACAAAAGGGGTGTGAAACCACGGCCCCTGCAGCTCCTGCTGGGACTGCCCCTCCTGGTGCTCCACTGCAGCTCCAGACCCAGGCCGCTGCTAAAATCACTGTGTTTGGGGAAATCAGCATCCCCTGAAACAGCCCAAAGAGCCCCTTGGACAGGGACTCAAAGCCTTTTTCTGCATGAGCAAAGCTCTTCCTGAATGCAGCCCCAGCACTGCGAGACACAAATAGAACAGGGAGATTGGACAGGGATGAGGCAGAGTCCAGCAGCTCCAGGTGCTTGGGTTTAAAGCTCGTGTGGGAATGAAAGTTGGCCAGAAGCTGTGTTGGAGTCTGTGAGGCCGGGCTGGGTCTGATCAATTATTCAAAGTCTGTTAAACTGCAGAAAACAAAGCCAGGTGAAGGGCAGGGCTGGGGGCAGAGCCCAGCAGCAGGGCAGGGGCAGTGCTGGGGAAAGGCTGGGTCAGGAACTGCCTGGTATCAGTGGATCCTCCCTCACTGGGTGGTGCAGGATGGAGAATATCTGGGCAATCCCTGAAGGGCCTGGCTGGGTTTAGTCCCACCAGGGTTCTGCCAAAGGGAAGAAAGGTCTTTACTTGAGATGGGGGAGTTTATAATTCCCTAATAGGGGGTGGGATCCTCCTCAGCATGGACTGATCAGCCCACGCTCCAGTGAACAGCTCCAGGGCAGGAATAACAATTGCTGTCAACATCCCGGGATGAGCTGTCTGTGACCCACTGACCTGCCCCACATCCCAGCCCTGGACCTGGCATGTCCCAGCCTGTGGATCCCGTGTTCTTCCCGGGATGGAGGAGGTGGCTGTGCTCAGGAACCCAGCCCAGGAGAGGGGAGCAGCCACCAGAGCCCTTCCCTGGCAGCTCTGTCCTCCTGCCTCGCTGGCAGTGCTCCTCGGCAGTCAGAGACAGAATTTCTATCCAAGCCCGCAGTGCAAACACTGCAGAAGGAGCTGGGCTCTGCTGCTGCTGCCCTTCACAAGTAAATATTTATTTTCCCAGGCAGGCAGCGCTGCCTTTATCTGAGACAGCAGCAGCGCTTTCCCAGGGGCAGGGCACAGCAGGCCGAGGTTTCACAGGCTGGAGCTGGGATTTGGGGACCTTTGAGCTCCAAGGAGCGGTTCCAGCAGCTCCCTGCTGGCATTCCCAGCACGGATCAGCGCCTGCCTTCAGCATCACTCCAGCTTGTCTCCCTTGTACCCCCCAGGAAGGAACAAGACAGGCAAAACCTCTCCAGGTGGGAGCTGCGGGACTGGTGAAGCGCTACTGGGTCACAGGGACACCCCTCTGGTCCCTGCTGGCCCTGGCAGGAGCTGAGCAGGGCTTTTCCTCTGCTGGATAAAATGTGGGCTCTGAGCAGCGGGATCCACACCGGGATCCCGCGCTGGAGCCTCTGGCACACGAGCAGCAGGTTGGGATGGGGAGGCACCAGTGCCACACTGGGAGGGGATCACCCACAGCGGAAGCCTTTCCCTTTGAGGGAAACATGAAAATACCTGGGATTACGAACTCCCTACCTGGAAAAAAATAGCAATGCTGAGGTTCTTCTATCCCCAAACTCTTGTTTGATCCTGTACCAGACACATAAGTGGGAAGGGGCAGCATTGTGGGGCTCTCTAATTGATAACCCACAGCCCACTCTCACTTTGATCTCACACCAGGCCCGGGCTGGGTTTTGAAATGTAAATTGGGCTTTGGAACACTTAATCTTCCCCTAAAGCCTGGCTGAGGGGGGAGACTCAGCCCTTGAAAGACTGGAGGGCAGCTGAGCTGATCCCAGGGCTGGTGGCAGCCGGGTCAGCACCGGGATTTAACCTTCCCCTTCTCCCATGCCTGGCTGGGCAGAGCCACCTTCCCCTGTTCCAGGCTGCTCCAAGCCCCAGCCAACCTTGCAGTGGGAAAACTTTCCCTAAACCTCCCCTGGCACAACTTGAGGCCACTTCCTCTTGTCCTATCACTTTTTACTTTGGAGAAAACCCGAGCCCACGTGGCTGCACCCTCCTGTCAGGGCGCTATGGAGAAATCAGCATTTCCTCCACCACCAAGAAGGAAAATTCATTAGGAAACAGGATCCCAGACACTTCTGCAAGAAGAGGCTACACTAAATGAGCCTCTTCAATGAGACAGACAAGTTGTAATCAGCATTTCTGGTCTTCTCTGGAGTTTGTGTGGTGCGGATTAACAGCAGCGGCCCTGGAGCTGCGCTGGAGATCCCTGACACGGATTTCTCTGGCAGTGGCCACAAAGACCTTCCCTGTCACGGGTCCTCAGCCACCAGCTGACACTGAGACAAACACACAGCAGAGAGACAAACACACAACAAACCTCTCGGGGGATTTCTGAGGAACCAAGGAGGGACCTGCTCAAGCCCAGAACTGCAGGCATGCACGGGGTGGATCAGCAGTGCTGAGCAAAGAGGGTTTTTGAGGCTGAAGCCAGAAGTTTGCAGGTCTGTGCCCTGCTTTGAGCACGCTGGTGTCCCCTCGGTGTCCCCTCATTAGCAGGACGGGCTCTGAAGAGCTGCCCGGGGGTCAGAAGTGCCAGAAAATCCCAGTGCCCAGCTGGAGCCACAGCTGAGGAGCAGAAGGTCAGAGGGGCATAAAGAGGCAGCTTTGGGGACACCAGAATGCCAGTGGCTCCAAGGCGAGCTGAAGGTGACCCCTGGGTGCTGTGGGGAGCTCAGCCGAGCGCCGGGTGTCCCCTCGGAGCTGGCAGCGGGTGACACACGGGGCTGGTGCTCAGTGTGCCACAGGCAGCGCTGCAGGGGAGGCTACAGCTCATTTCTGCCCAGGCACCTCGTGAGGATGATGAATGGGCGTTAATGGCTGCAATATTTAGTGTTTAATGTAAAATCACTCGCTCCAAGCGCTTTGCACTTGCAAGGTTGTGGAGCTCGCTTCACGCCCGGCTGCAGCGCTGGCGGATCCGCCCTGCTCCGGGAGAACGGGACGGGGAGAGGCTCTGCCACCGCAGGCCTCCTTAGCGCCCTGCACCAAGCCCTGTTCTCCAAACAGCCCCCAAACCCCCGCGGTTCTGTGAGTAACAAACTCCCCACAGCCCCCCAGGAACGCCTGGCCAGCAGCAGCCAACCCAAAACCCTGCAGCAAAGCCCTCCCTGCTCGGCATTGCCACCCCCAGCACAAGCACGGCCGCTGCCTCTCCCAGGCAGAGCTTCGAGGAGCCCGCAGAGGGGAAGCAGCACCGAGGGCGGGAGGAGGCTCTGCCCAAACATCAGAATCAGCCTGGGTTTGGGGACAGCAGGGAGGACAGGACCGGCAGGGACCGGCAGGGCCCAACTCCCGGGACAGGGACAAAGGGGATTTCTGGGAGCAGTGGTGCGGAAAATCCAGGGACTGGCAGCAGGAACACAGCGATCCCCTCCTGGCATTTATTTTGTGCTGCTGGTGTTGCCTAGGGGAGAAACCGGCCGAGATTTGAAAGACAGTGCTAATTTAATTTGCCAGAATGAATAAAGATAAGCCTGCAAAGCTGTTAATGGAGCTCCAGTATCGCACCATGGAACGCTGCGGGCTCAGCCCCGACCGCCCTCCCCACGTTGAGATTAAAGCAGGGCGAGGTCCGTTCATCGCACGCCCTCCAGGAAAGGCACAGTCCTGCCGGGGCACAGCTGGAAGAGCTGTGGGAGCACAGAGATGCCAATTGCCACGGACAGGGAAAGGCACAGCCCCAGGCGTGCCCAGCACACCTCACACCTCACCTGCTCTCAGCTGCTTGTCTCTGCTTTACACCTCCCTGGGATTCTGTTTCTCTACCTGTCCCTTTCATTTGCCAACTCTTGGAAGAAAGTGGACCAAATGATGTTTTAAAACAAGCACTACAAATCCCCAGGGAGCAAATTATGTCCCTAGAAAAAGGTGAGAGATTTTCTTCTCAGTTAAGTAAATTAGAATTTAGAAAACTCCAAATTCTTGGCCGCAGATGAAGGCCCTGGCAGGCTCCCTGGAGCACCTGCGAGAGCTCTCAGGCAGGAGTTTTCATCAGGGCCTGCCTTCAGAAAGCAGGAAAGCTTCACTCTGTCTGTGAAGAGGAGTCTGCTCCTTGCAGATAGGAGCATTCGTGCTGCTCCTGAGATCAGTGGGAAATCGGCTCCCAGCTCCAGGAGGGAGCAGCCAGGCAATGTCTGACACTCAGAGAGAAGAAAAGTGTTATTATTAAAATTAATTACCTCTCAAGCCCCCTTCATCTTGATCTAAGTGCAGGAGAAGATGGATTTGCTGCTCTAAGCAAGGGGCTGGAGGAGAATTTGAGCAGATTTTCGAGCAGCAGTAAAAGCCTGAGGATGCTGCGTTGGGGAGGCTCCCCAGGATGTTTTGGGAGACTTGTCTGTGAGATCCTGGCCTGAGGGCCGGGGGCTGGGCCTTGTGTTCAGTTTTTGGGACACTTTGCTGCAGTTGAGCATCAAATGTCAGCCCCAGAGGGTTGGTCCAATGTGGGTCACCCCCTCTGCTCCCGCGGGCACCCAGGGGCTGTTCTGTGCCTCTCCGAGGTTTCCCTCCATTGCCAGAATTGCCCAGGTTCAAAGAGCTCTTTAGGGTAGGAGATTCAGCACAAACACTGCACAATTGTGTTCTTTAATGCTAAAGAGGCAAAACCATAGAACTGCAGAATCACTGAGGTGGGAAAGGCCCTCTGGGATCATCGAGTCCAACCACTCCCCATCACTGCCCCCTGTCCCCAGGGCCACCTCCCCAGGGTTCAAACCCTTCCAGGGATGGGGACTTCCCCCGTGCCAGGGCTGGGCAAGTGAACATGGAGAAATTTCCCCTAAAATCCAATCTCACACAACTTGAGGTAATTTCCTCCTCCTGTCCCCTCTCCCTGGGGCTGCCCAAGCACCTCTCACACCTGGCCATGGACTCCAGCGCTAGTGCAGGGCAGGATTAAGGATCTTGGCCATTAAAGGCCTCACATTTCAGATCAGGTTCCCAAAATCCCTGGGCAAGGCTGGGAGAAGGGAGAGGTGATAAAGCAAAGTGGTATTTATTGAGTGTGTCATGCACTTATCCCAGCTTTTATTTCCGAGCAGCTTGTGGAAATCTCATCTCTAAGGATTTATTTTTCCTTCTACCTCAGCTGCCTGTGCCACTCTCCCTCCTTTCTCTCCCGCACCTTCCTCCATCCAGCAAAGGGCCATGAATCCAGGAAATTCATGAACTCCCAGAAAGTTACAGCTCTTAAAGAAGTGTTCATTTGCAATGTGAAAAATGGTCAGATGTGTATCTAGAGCCAGGTGACTTTATGGGGCCATTTCAGAGCAGGCTGGAGCCGTAACCCCGCAGATCCATCTGTAACTGCTGGGTCTGAGCTGTGCTCAGGCTCTGAGCTGTGCTCAGGGCTCTGTTTTACACAGGAAGGAACAGCCCCGCTCCTGCCCCACCCTGGCTCCTCAGGGATCACCTGAGAGAGGCTGAGGGGGTTCATCAGCTGGGATCAAGAAAGGGGGTCCAGCTCTGCGGCAGGGAGAACAAAGAACTGGGCGTCACAAAGCCAGAAATGATTAGAAACAATAAATACTGTACACGCTCTGCATTTCTTTGGTTTCTAAACCTTTTTATCAGGCTGAGTGAAGCACTCGGACTCTTTTCCTGCATCCCTACAAGAAGGCTTTTGTGTTTTCTGTTTGTTTGGTTTTTTTTTTTCCTTTTAATGAGAGAAGAAATTCTTCTGTAATCCCATTCCTTTGGGAGCAAGGGCTCTGTGATCTTCAGCAGGAGGACCCAGCCAGCATCTGCTTCCTCCAGGCCTGAGTTCCACATCGGCCTCCTCCAAGGAGGTGCAGGTCTGGCTCAGACCCTCACCACAACCAGATCCTGCTGGAATTTCCTCCAGGATAAAATCCCAGTTCCAGCACACAGAGGATCACCAGTACCTCCAGGATCTGGTTGAGCCATTATTTGCTTTCTTTACCTCCTTTATGCCCTCCTAAAACTTGTTTTTCTTCTGAGTGATGACTGTTACTGTTATTTCATACAAGATGTTGATGCATTGTTGGGGGACACTGAGCAAACTGGGACTATCCCAGTAATTCAGAATATTCTGTGTTTCCAAGGGTGCTCATGCCAAGGAGTTGTGAGGAGCATTTCACCTCATCTGGCCTGCTCCGAATGTGGAGGCAATTACAGATCCTCAGCACATCTGATTCCAGGCCAAATATTTGATAAAATAAAAAATACATCTGTCACTGCTTTGGCAGAATTCTTTCCTGGCAGAAAATTCATTCTCGACTTTGACTAAATTTTTTTTTCTTTTCTATTTTTATGGAATAAACTGGGCTCTTTCCCCATTGATCTTCACACCCTCAGGACTCAGAGAATTGGTTTTGGCAGGAGTTTTTCCAGGGTCCCTCCCTGTTTGCTTGTTGCCAGGGGAGTAAGAGACAAGGCTGGGGCTGTGAGCACCATCCTGTCCAGACCCAGAGTTCCCTGCATTCCATCCCTCCCTGCATTCCCTGCCTTTCATCCCTCCTTCCCTCAGGCCAGCATATGCCAGCAGGGAGTTGGGAAAAAAGGGAAGCTCTCAAAAATGGAGATATTCAGTGGAGCAGCCACCCCTGTCACAGCCAGTTCCTGTGAGTTTGTTCTGTTTGCTCCTGAAGGATCTCCTGGAGGTTCAGGTGCTCTGATCTCCTCTTCAGCCCGTTCAGCACCATCCTGTCCCAGCCTTTCCCACAGGTTTGTCCAGATAAATCCTGGCCATGGCAAGGGGATTTGCTGCCACTGTGATGGTTTTAATCTGAACAAGGCTTGATTTAGGTAGAAAGGAGAAGCTTTTTTACAGTGAGGGTGGGGAGGCCCTGGCACAGGGTGCCCAGAGCAGCTGTGGCTGCCCTGGATCGCTGGCAGTGTCCAAGGCCAGGCTGGGCATTGGGGCTGGGAGCAGCCTGGGACAGGGGGAGGTGTCCCTGCCATGGCAGGGGTGGCACTGGGTGATGTTTAAAGTTCTCTTCCAACCCAAACCATTCCAGGATTCCCGGTGCTCCCTGCAGAGGATTCCAGCCAGTCCTGGTGTCTCTGCTGCTGCAAGAACTCTTCGGCCCTGGTTTGTTGTGGCTCCAAACAAATTTTCCCTGACTTTTTGCCAGTGTAAAGATCAGCTCCAGGCTTGGGGAAACAGCCCCAGCACTGCTGACTTCCAAAGGCTGAGTTTTCCTTCCCCTTCCCTCCCGTTCTGACCATCACATCCGTGACACAGCCTGGCTGTCCAAGCCAAACTCTGTCTGAGTCCCGGCCACAAAACCCAGCCTGGGATGGAAGGAGTGGAGCACTCATGGGCTGGGGAGTGAAACTCCACAACAGAAATGAAGGGAATCGTACAAACCGGCTCTGGCTGAGGTTTGTGCTGCAGCTCCACAAGGCAATAACCACAGCAGAGCAGCAGAGCTCCGGGGTAAGGGGCTCCATCCGGGCCCTGGTGCAGAGCCTGGAGCCTCGTGTTTGTAACTCGCTCACTTGTGTGAGGGGAGCAGAAATTGATGACTCAAAAGTGTTTATGGCTCTTTGTCCAGCTGCAGCCTCAGACGGACGCTGGGGCACGTCCGAGGAATCGCTCTCATCCTCAGCCTTCATCTCCAGCCCAACCGCAGCCCGCCAGGCCAGCGGTCCCTGGGTTCATTTGCACAACAGTTCCGCGGGGTGAGGAAGAGGGAGGCTCACCTGTTGGGCTGGGAGGCAGTGGTGGGAGGCACTGGGAGGCACAACAGACAAAGCCCTCGGCGCATGAACGCCAACAGGAGCTGCAGAGGAGCCAATACCAACCCTTCAACCCCTTTTTGTTTTAAATGGTTCCAATCCTGTTTCTCCGGGAAATAATTTATGCACCGAGAAGGTTCAGCCAAACACCATCCAGCATTTGTCTGTCTATTGAGAAACCCAACCATTTTACTGCTCTAAAAGTAAATTCAGAATAAATGAACCGAAGTTAATTTTGGAGGGAATGAGAAACACTGGAATGCCAAAAATGTCCCTCCCGTCAGGGAGCTTTTAGTGCCTTTTAGAGACACGGCTGAGTTTTGCAGCTGAGCTCAGGGTGGAGCTGTGCTAAGCAAATTTGATGTTTCCAGAGGTTTTGGTCACCCTGAGCAGACTCCAGGAGCTCTGATGTCCCTTCGCTTCTCAGCTTTGGATGTCTCACTGCAATAAGACGAGGGCCAAGGGGGTGGCACTGAAATTTCCAGACATCATTAATTAGCTGTAGCACAGTCTGCACTTCCCTGCATCCAGGGAGCAGCCCCAGCCTCCATTTCCCAGACAAGCATCCATCCAGACACCATCCCTGAATCCTCCCAGACATCCCCGAATCCTTGCTGTGCATTCCCACTGAGTCTGCCAGGCTGGAGGTGGTGCCCTGGCTCAACACCTTCAGAATCAGGAGGGCAGAACACCCAAACGATCCCATCTCTCCCAAGAGAGGTTCCTGACCTGGAGAGTTCTCCTGGCAGAAGGGAAGAGCAGGAGCTTCCTGAGCAGTCCAGGATTTGCAGCCGGGTCCTAAGTCCTTGTGGCTGCTCTGTGCTGGGAGGAGGGGAGGCTGTCAGGGCTCAGAGGCAAAATTCCCTGGGTGTCACTCAGAAGTGCTCCCGAACGGGGAACACGCGGCTGTGGAGGCACCTCTGAAGGAGGAACCTCCTCTGGAGGAGCAGCAGCCCCGGCAGCAGCATTCCCTGGGTTTGGGGTCGGCTTCCCTGCTGGGAGCGGGGAAGGAAGAGCAGCTGGGCCACACCGGGATTGTCCCATTTTTCCTCATGCAAGGCAGGAACGTTCAGAGAGGCCAAAGAGGCAACAACAGCCACGGATAAAAACAGATCACCACAGAACTCCTGTGTCAGACACCACACATCCATCGCTCCAGAGGCACTGTGTTTCCATGGAAACCACAGGAATGCCAACAGGCAGCAGGGCTGAGGGACCAGGAACGGGGCTGAGGGATCAGGGATGGGACTGAGGGATCAGGAACAGGGCTGAGGGATCAGGAATGGGGCTCAGGGATCAGGGATGGAGCTGATGGGTCAGGGATGGTGCTGGGCCAAATGCACCTGGGTTGGGGTGATGTAAATCAGGACCAGGAAGGTTCTCTGGAGTGGGATCCCGGCACTCGTGTCCCATGGTATCAAAGCCAGGAAGGGCAGTAAAACAAAATCCATCAACCTGCTGGAATTCCCTCCAACGCAGTGAATTTCTGATGGACTGCCAAGGACAGACAGCACCATCTCCCCTCCACTCTGAAGAACGGTGTCAATGTTTTCCCCACTTCTGAGCAGCTCTTTAAGGGCCGAGCAATCCAAACCCAAGTGAGGGCTCAGGTTCCATCCACACACAGAAGAAAAGCCAAATGTCGATTACCTGGTGCAGAAAAGGCAAAACACCCAGGCTTGGATTTCCCATCAACCTTTCCTTTCTCCCTTGGAAAAAGATGTGAAGAAGAGCTTCCATTTTATTAAGATGCCATTTGCTGTTGAAAAAAGATATTAGGGAGGAAAATAAGGGAGCAGTGCCCACTCAGTGACCTTGTCCACAGGAAGATGAATGACCCAGAGCTGCTCAAACCCTGATTATGCAGCAGCCTCCCCTGGAGAAATGTGCTTGTCTGGCTGGACATGGCAAAGGAGCTCATCAGACAGAGCAGCAGAGAGGGAGAGATGAAACAGCACGAGCAGCTGCCTTCCAGTAAATGCTCTCAGATTCACATTTTCATTAGTCCTAAATTCAATCACAGTTTAAAGGAAGCAAAAGATAAAGATCGAGGGACCGTTTAAAGGATTCTTCAGAGAGTGAGGCAGTCTCGGGTCCCCATTAAACCCTGACTCAAAGTTATTGTTATTCCTCTCATCCCTGCTGTGCCCAGGACCCAGGCAGGGGGAGATTCCAGCGGGGCACCGGCTGGGCTGAGCCCGGGGAGGGCACAGGGCTGGGGATGGGGATGCAGATGTTGGGAGCTGCAACTGGAAATGCAGAGCTGGGAGAGTGGCTGAGCCACCCTGGAGCTGGGCAAGGGCTCTGCTGCCTGGTCTGGGCAGCTGAAACACAGAGCAGGGCCAGGGGCAGGGCAGGGACAGTGACAGCAGTAACAGGACAATTATCAATGTCATCTCTGCTTTTGCCAGAAAAAAATGC
The DNA here is from genome assembly GCA_013399225.1 of Rhipidura dahli. Lineage (NCBI taxonomy): Eukaryota > Metazoa > Chordata > Aves > Passeriformes > Rhipiduridae > Rhipidura > Rhipidura dahli. Next base: position 69,969 of record VXAC01005301.1, read on the forward strand.
TGAGCAGCTTTGCAGGGCCTGAAGGGGCTCCAGGAGAGCTGCAGAGGGACTGGGGACAAGGGATTCAGGGACAGGAGCCAGGGAATGGCTTCCCAGTGCCAGAGGGCAGGGCTGGATGGGATCTTGGACAGGAATTGTTCCCTGGGAGGGGGGGGAGAGGCTGAGATGGAATTGCCAGAGCTGCTGTGGCTGCCCCTGGATCCCTGGCAGTGCCCAAGGCCAGGCTGGACACTGGGGCTGGGAGCAGCCTGGGACAGTGGGAGGTGTCCCTGCCCATGGCAGGGATAGCACTGGATGGGATTTAGGTACTTCCCAGCCCAAACCATTCAATGGTTCTGTGACTCCACAGAATTCAGAACAGCTGGAGAGAAGAAGGAATTGAGGGAATGGCCACATCGAGGTTTTGTTGCAGGTGCTGGAAGGGACGGGAGGTGCAGGAGAGCAGCACCATCCCTTTGGCACAGAGCAAGAGCCAACCCTGACAGAGCAGAGACTGCTTAGGGAAGGGAATGAACTGCTGAGCAGTTTTTTCTGAGCAAAATTCATCATTTCTGTCCCTTTCCCTTTTTTCTTTCATTTTGGAAGCACCAGGTACGTGGGAGGGAGAGTAAAATGACTGGAGTCAGAGTAATGCCAGATCCTGATAAAATAAACCTCACACAAACTGAGGCCCAGGTGCTGGGGAAGGGGGTCCCTTTCTATTAATATGAAAAAGAGCTGCATTGTGAATGTGCTCTAAAAAGAGCCAGAGCAATTGGAATTCCAGGCTGCCACACAACAGGCGACAGTAAAACAGGAATGGGAAGTGCTGGGGCCTTATTGCAGACAAATTGTCAGAGCTGCTTGTGGGAAGCTGCCCTGAGAGGGATCAGAGAGGGGCTGGGCAGCACCCGCGGCTCTGCTGCCAGGCACTGACACTGAGGTGGATGGGAACAGGAGGAGTTTGTGGCTCTGCCTGCACGGAGCTCCGAGGGTGGGAATTCTCCTCCCCGCTGTGTGCTCGGTGAATGATGAACTCATTCGAGGCAGATGTGGAGCTGCAGTCCCAGCTGATCTCTCCTGGCATAGCCGAGCACCAGGGCTCCCTTTCCCGCTGCTTTCAGGAGTTCCAGAGGGGTTGAATCTTTCCAGATCCACCAGCTCAGCCACAGGTTCTGACCAGTCTGGAGAAGGGGTACTGGGGAGGCCAGGGGGCAGCTGGGTTTGTTCATGCCCAGCAACTTCTCAGCTGTGGCCCCAGTTCCCCTTTCCAGGTTTGGATCCATCAGGGGATGCACCCCAGCCCTGCCCAGAGACCCCCCAGGTCTGGGGGGTGTCCTGCTTGCTCCTGCAGTTGATTCCTGATCCTGATCCTGCCTGCAGAATGGATGGGCTGTGGGACGGGACAAGCCCTGGGAGAGGGATGAGCCCTGGGAGAGGGACAATCCTGGGATAGGGACAATCCCGGGAGAGGGACAATCCTGGGACAGGGACAATCCCGGGAGAGGGACAATCCTGGCTTCCTGAGCAGGAAGGCCCCCTGGCAGTGGGAGCTCTGTCCCGGCAGCTGCAGGAGCCTGGGAAGGCCCAGGAGGGGTGGATGTGCTCCCTCTGGCAGTTCCTGCCCCGCATCCCTCCCTGAGCAGGCTTTGGAGGAGGAATGTCCAGGGCTGCAGGGTCCCGTCCTGCCAAGGAGGGCATCCATCCACCCCTCTGCCTATCTAATTACCCTGTTGTAATTAGGCAGCTCCCTCAGCTCTGCTGCAGGTTTCACTTTCACACCACTTCAGCTCTGGGCAGGTTTTCCTCCGCCGCCTCCAAAGGAATTCTCATTCCCAGGTTATTTGTGCTGTGGGGTTCCGTGTCCCAGTGGGGCTCGGGGTGCACCAGGAGCTCTCTGAGGGAGGAGGTGATCCCTGCCCTGAAGGTCAGGTGGATGAACAGGGCTGGATTTCTGGATTCACCGAGAATCCCTGTGTGTGCCTTCCTGGAAAGGGTGCTCAGGCCTTGGCACTGCCCCGGGGGGGTTTGGAGTCCCCATCCCAGGAGGTGCCCAAGGAATTCCTGAATGTGGCACTGAGAGACAAGGTGGGGACTGGGCACAGCTTGGACTCGCTGATCCTGGAGCTCTTTTCCAGCCTCAACGATTCCATGAAAGCCGAAATCCCCTTTCCTGCAGGAGCACTGCCCCTGCCAGGGCCCAGCCTTGCCAGCAGAGCCCACAGGGCCCCTCTCCTGCTGCAGTCCCTGAGCTGCACTTTTCCCCTTCATTCTTGGTGGTTTCTGCTCCTGCAGCTCTGGCTCCATGCAGGAGGGAGCTGCTGCCCCTCCCAGCGCTTCCCAGGGTAAATCAGGGATGCTAAAGCACATTTTATTTGGAGTGTCTGCTGGAGCAGCAATTCACCACTGCCAGGTTATCTGGGAATGCCCATCCGTTGTGGCTTCATTCCCCACTCCACGAGCACCAGAGATATCTCCAGTGCAGTCACTGATCCTCCTGCTCTGGGCAGCTTCAGGCCTGAGAGCAGAACTCCACAAGTGGCTCTCAGGAAGGAAAAAATGGTATTTTGGGAAGGTGGAGCTTTGCTGGAAATCAGGATGGACTGGGGAAAACCAGGGGGGTTCTCTGGGACTGTGCACAGGATCGGGGCTGAGGAGAGGGAGAACTCTGCAAGCAGATGGACACGGAGAAGGAACTGCTGCAAAGCTCTGGGAGAATGATTGTTCCTCTGTGAGCTTTGAGCTCAGTTCATTAAAGGATATTCCTGGAATATTTCTTTTCCAAATTAAGGCACACGGCCAGAACAAGTGACCGTAAACTTGGCACCCTCAGGCTCTCTGGTAATTCTCCCTCTCTGATTACAGAGCCAGGCTCTGCTTTTAAGGTGAGAATGTTGAATCCATCATTTCGAGGGCCACAAATTCTCCTTCATGAGATCTACAAAATCCTGGAATGGTTTGGTGGGAAGGGATATCAAAGCTTCTCTGGTTCCAACTCTATGCCACGGGCAGGGACACCTCCCACTGTCCCAGGCTGCTCCCAGCCCCAATGTCCAGCCTGACCTTGGGCACTGCCAGGGATCCAGGGACAGCCACAGCTTCTCTGGGCACCCTGTGCCAGGGCCTGCCCACCCTCACAGGGAAGGATTTCTCCCCAGTATCCCATCTACACCTACTCTCCATCCCCTTAAATCCATTCCCTCGGAGCCAGTGCAGCTCAGTTTAAGCCCGAGGCCTCCCTGCCAGCACTCAGTGATTACAAGTGGGACTTCCAGAAGGTTTTGCAAAGTTTAGTTCCTAAGTCACATTTAGAAAATTCCATTTACTATTGCAGCTTCTCTTGCTGCTGCAAAGCCCAGGCCTGTGCCCTGTGCTGCTCCCCAGGGCCTGGAGTTACTCCTCTGATTCCCAAGACCCCACCTACAGGAACTGAAAAGTTTCCGTGGACCAGGTGGTCCCTCCTACTCCCCAGTCTCTTCCTAACTCTCCACACATGTATAGGAAAAGTAGATTTGTAGGGCCCACTGCTGGGTGTGGATGGGATTCTGCAGGGTCATTTGCTGCCATCTCTTCCCAAATTAGCCCAACCCTCCTAATTGCTCAGCTTTCTCCAGCAAGTGTTCCTCAAAACCCTGCAAAAGAGATCCTTAATGAATAATTGCATCTCATTGATCTCTTTAACTGGAATCACTTATTCGCTTAAAATTTGAGAATTCGCTGCTGTCCCTCAGGTCATTTTGTTTGGAGCGATGCAGGCTGCAAGGAAGCTAATTATGTAAAATAGCAATTAATTTCCCACAGCCATGACAAATATTTGACTTAAAAGACGTTTCTGTCTCCTGGTGAGCTCCAGCCCTTTGGGGGTGGTTCCCATGCCAGGGAACGGGGCTGTCCTGCCACAGAAAGGGCTCAGTTTGATTTTTCAGACAGGGGTGGTTCCTTTGTGCCCAACCCCTGCTGCTCTGCCTGCCCCCATGAAGGAGGAGTGTACAGAAATCCCATAGTTTTGGGATTTTTAGGCATTCCAGGAAGACACCAAGTGCAGAAATTCTCTTAAATCCACTGGGCTTCCTTCCCAGGGACTGAGGTTCTGCCCTTCTGCCCAGATTCATGAAATCATGGAATCACTGAATGTCCTGAGCTGGGAGGGACCCACAGGGATCATTGATCCAGCTCCCAGCCCTGCACAGACACCCCAACAACCCCACCCTGTGCATCCCTGGGAATGCTGTTCAAGCCTTTGCAGGTATTCAGTGCCCCAGTGCAGGTGTCCAGTGCCCCAGTGCAGGTATTCAGTGCCCCAGTGCAGGTATTCAATGCCCCAGTGCAGGTGTCCAGTGTCCCAGTGCAGGTTATTCAGTGCTCCAGTGCAGGTGTTGGGCTGCAGGATGTGAGTGAGGTGTCCCTTCTCCATGCTGAGCCTGTGGAGAGGAGGGAACCTCCAGAGGACACAAATCCATCCTGGTGCACAGAAGGAGCCCAGGTCTGAGCTCTGCTGAGCTCCACCAGGCTCTAGGGATGGATGCTCTGAAGGAGTTCAGTGGCCAAGGCATTGAGGAAGGGGGGAAAGAGGGAGAAATCCCAGCTGGGCCAGAAGTGCTGGTTCTGCAGAGCCCTTGGGATGGAGACTCCGGGACTGAGCTCAGCTCCCACCTGCACCAGCTCCTGCTGAAATCAGTGGGAATCACTAAGGACAGCCCGGAGCTGCAGGAGATCTCCGTGGGTTCCAGCTGGACACCCTTGGGAATGAGGGGAGAAGCTCCCCCAAGGAGGGTTCTGTTGCTCTCTGAGAAGGAGGATCAGCCTCTCTGCACCAGATTCAGGCAATGCTTGGAAGCAAAGTCTTTCCCAAAGCTGGCAGGTTTGGGGAGAGATGTTTTGTTTGTTTCTAGATTTATAAAATAGATGTGACGTTCCCACAGCCCAGCAGGCCCATTCCTGCTGCCAGGGCTGCACCATTCCCTGTCCCACAGGCCCCCCCCTGCTCATTTATTTCTCTTCCACCTGCAATAAAGGCAGTGACTGAACCATTTCTCCTGTTTGTGGAAGCCTTGATGCTGCGAGATGGAAAACTCACCCAATAATCAAAGTGTGCCTGCAGGACTGGTTCATTCACCAGGTTTTGGGGAAGGAGCTGGCTGAATTCCCAGCCCTCTCCCTGCAGCAGAATGGTGGCCAGGAATCAAATCCTGGAGCTGCCATGGCTTAGTGGGTTACTGACCTCTGGGACAGACACAGAAATGAGTTGTTTGGATGTTCTTTTCCATCTCGTTGCAAAGAAAATGTTGTGAACTCTCTGAAATGCAGAGAAACCAGGAGTTCCTGGGGTAGCTGAGAGCTCCCAGCTCCCAGGGAACGCCCTGACCTGTCCTGGCTCAGCAGCTCCCAGGGATGTGTCAGCTCCAGGCTCTCTGAATTCATTTGTTCTCTGCATGGAGCTGAATTCTGCCTCTTGTGAATACAGAATGTCCTGGCCCCACTGCATCCTGACTTCCACCCTTTATCTGTTTGCTTTCGCAAACCACACAGGCACCTGCCCCCTCTGCACAGTCCAGGTGACAGAGCTGAGGTGAGAAATGACATCGCAGAGAGCAGCAGCATCAGGCAGGAAGAGCAGCAGTCAGAGTGCCATTCCTGCGGTGTTTAATTGTTCCAGTGGAGCACGGCAACAAGAGCCTGCCATGGAAAAGGCCCGGGGCAGAGGATCTGTCAGGCTGAGAGCCTCTGAATTTGGGCAGAAAAAAGCAGCTGCAGAGGCCGGTGGTGAAATCAAACACCTGGGTGCTGGGAGAGCTCTCCTCCCCGCCTGGCATGTGCCAGCCCTCTCCTGCTTCCACACGGGAACTGCTCCATGAGTTCAGCCAAACCCGTGATGTTCCCTGTCCGAGAACCACCTGGATCCTGCTGCATCCTCCCAGGTATTTGCAAATCACCCTGATTATCCCAAACCGCTTCCTCAAAATACCGCAGGAACAGCAGCAGCAATTACTGTAATTCCAGCGCAAATTTCCCTTCCCATAATCACCGCCCATTACAGCAGGCACCTACGGGACCTTCAGCTTCACCTGGGAGATGGGAAACAAAGATTTACCTTATTTAACTCATTTCAACCCGGTTTAGAAGGACTTTGTTGTAAGGAGTCTGTAGGAGCTANCCCTCCCTCCCTCCCTCCCTCAACCTCCTTTCTCTCCAGGATGTTGGGAAACCCCCCAGCCCTCATCCTCAGCTCTTCACTCCACAGAGCTGACCCTACAACTGACAGAACCCACCAAGTTAATTAAGGCATGTGGATAAATCCCTTTTTCCTGTCGGTGCCTACAAACGGATTTTATGTGATCTCCATTGGAGCTCACAGGGGAGCAGCAGAGGTAAACACAGCCAAAATAATGAGAAAATTGGATATTAGGTTTCTGTCCTGGCTGAGTTTTCTGGGGAATATCCGTCTGGATACTTCAGGAACCTTTGGGTCCCCAGCTGTGTTTTAAAAATAGCACGCTTTCATAAATACGAATCAATAGGCTCAGTTTTGCCCTTCCAGTGGGTTCCTTGGCCATCCTGTGCTGCTCCATCTCATTCCTCAGTCCTGCGAGTCCAAAACATTCATTTTTCTTTAAAATAAGAAGCTGAAATCTCTTTTGCCTCCGAGTCTGGAACTCAGAGCTTCCAGAATATTGAATATTTCCAGCCTTTTAATCTAAAAGTCTGAAGTTTTAAATTTTCTCTATTCTCAGAGGTTGGGCCTTGCACAGTGAGGGAGTGAGCAGCTCTCAGCTCCTTCCCCTTGTCCCTCCTGCCGCCTTTCAGGAGTTTATTTTTAAAAGTACCACCCAGGGCATTGGAATAGCAATAAAGAATAGGTTAAACCTCTGATGTTTCATTCCAGGAAAGCTGGAAAAATTAATGCACTTGTCTGCAACCTGAGCCCGTGCAGTTCCCACTCTGCAGAGCAGGGACAGCGATTCCTTTATCACCCAAATGTGTCTGCCGGGCTGTGGCACCTCTTGAGCTGCTGAGAGGTGCCCCCCTGGGGCTGGGGGACGCTGCTGGCTCTGGGGGAGCTGTGGTGACACGGGAGGGAGGCTGTGGGATGAGCTGCACCTCGCTATGCCTTGGGATTTTTTATTATGGAACCACAAAATTGTTGAGGTTGGAAAAGGTCTCCCAGGCCACCTGTGCCCGATCCCCACCAGAGCACTGAGTGCCACGTCCAGGCCTTCCCTGGGCACCTCCAGGGTGAGGACTCCACCGTTCCCTGGGCAGTTCCAATGTCTGAGCACCCTTTCCATGGAGGAATTCCTCCTGAAATCCAACCTGAGCTTCCCCAGTGCTGTTTGAGGTTCTGCTGCTTTGCATGGGACAAAGGCTCATCCTGGCAGCTCCGGGGGCTGTCAGAGCATTGGCTGCCCCTGGGAAACCTCCCTGACCCCTCAAGCACAGCCCAGAGCAGCCTCACAGGGGGTGGCACCTGTCCAAGTGTTGCCTCAATTTCCCTCCTTTCAGGGTTTTCATCCTTAGGGTCACAGATCACAGCATCCCAGAATGTCCTGAGCTGGGAGGGACCCCCTGGGATCATGGAACCAACCCTGGGTCCTGCCCAGTTCTGCACCCCAGGGTTTATACCAGGCCCTCAGCTCCTGACTCAGACACCAAAGATCTCATTTTGCTAAAATGTTGCGATTCTTGGAATGTTTTTTTACCCCACAAAAATGGGAATGAATTTAAAATGGGTGTGGCTGCATTGTTGTCATTATCTGCACAGAGCAAACATGTCATTATGTGAGGCGTGAGGAGCAAGTTAATGGCATTTGCTACCTGATTATATCAAATTTCAGATGTTTCAATAGGCTTGGCTTTTTCATTATTCTTTAATTTGGATTTTCTTGCTTTTCCTGCCCTAAGCACTTCCTCAAAGGTTAGATTATTGTTGCTGTTAATATTTCTGGGTATTCCTAATTGAGCTGGATCTGGTTTTTGAGATTATTTATGTGCTGAGTATCCTTGTTAATAGAAACCAGACTCTTTAGGATGGCAAGAGTGAGTGACAGCCAAAGAAATCACTTCATACAGGATTCCTGACACAATATTTTGACAATTTCATCTGAAGTAAGACACTGTGATTGTCAGTTCAGTTACAATATGGTTGTTGCTCCCTAGCGGGGAAAAAAAAAATCAGAAAATGGAAGGAAATCAAATTCCCAGCTAAATGGTTTTTCCAGTAGAACATTCAGGTCCTGCCCTTGCCTCTCATCGCTCGTGTACAACACTCGAGATGCATAAAGGGAGAGCAAATACCTGGGAGACGTTGGAGAGCCCTTGGAATAAATACCCGGAAAATCCAGATCATTCTTCACTCCCGAGGCTGGGAACAGTTTTACCATTTCTGCTGCTTTCCTCCCCAGTGCAATGCCCACAGCGACCCCAGCACTGCTCATGGAAATGCTTTGGGGGGCTCTTTCTATTTCTAAGCCCAAAAAATTCCCATTAAATGGGAAGATGTCAGCAGTGCCTGTGCCCAGCAATGCTGGAAGTCAGGGGGAGGGCAGGAGGAGCCCTGGGAGGAAATGAGGTGGCACTTGCAGGGAATTGTTGGGGGAGCATTTATTTCTGTGGGAAAATGGGAAGGTCTGGAAGTGGAAACGTGCCAGGAAATGCATTTATGTTAAATGATAAAATCTCCTCTGCTTGCAGGAAGGACTTTTCCCCAAAAATGGGGTTCTTGTAGCACCAGGTGCTTTGGACAAAGGGATCGGGAACCGTTTCCTGCTGCAGGTGGTTCTCAGGATTATTTCTTGATCCTTCACAATAAACAAATAACAGCAAATAACAACCACTCCATCTGATCCTCACATTCCTTTGGAGTTGTGGGGGTTTTTTAATCTTTCTCCAAATTCTCGAAGCCTGGAAGTCGCCAGCAGGAGAAAACACTGAGCTGCTTAAAGTCATTTTAGTTAAAATGCCTCTCTCCTGCTCCGCGTGTCTTTGAGCACAGAACAGCTTTTTAGGCAAAGTGAGAATTTGAGCAGAAAGCTGTTGTTTGGGTTAAAATATCTCCCATTTTGATCACTGAACATTTTGATGCTTTGCATATCCTCCTCATTTTCTGCCTCCCTCCGCCTTGGCTTCGGCCCAGTGGGAAAAGAAGGCAGGGTTCTTTTGGCTGGGTGAGTTTGTGGGTTTTTTCTTAAGTTTGAAGAAAAAAGAAAAAAATACCCCAACAACATCTAGATGTATTTTGATTCTTTTGGGGAGTTAGAAAACACTTTTTCCTCCAACAGCTGTAACACACCAGCTGCTCCTGTCTCTCTTTGCTCATCTGAATTCTTTGCACCCTTCTCCCCTCATTAAATTCCCTTTTCCAGTCCCTGTGCCCGTTGTTCAGTGAGGAGCTGGGGGCTGGTGGAGCCCTGACCCCTCTCCTGGGGCTCCAGGAGGGGCGGCTGTGCCCAGCCTGGTATAAAACAGGCCCTGCCTTTTGTTTCTCACAGGATTTTGCTGGGTGGGAGCCTTTGGATTGGGAACTCTGATGAGTGAAACAGAGCCGTTGTCAGCACAGGCCTTGTTTTCCTTTTGGAAGTGCTCACTGTGACAGAAACGCTCATTGTTGTGGTAAAAAACATAATCTGCTTTCTTCCGAGAGAATACAAACGGGGACGGATGTAGCCAGCCCTGTAAAAACTCTGAATTAGCTGGATTGGAGTTGTTTCAACTGAAGAGGCTTCTGTGGAAGGAGGAAATAATCTCACCCCTTTGTCCATCTTGGACAAAGCAGACAGCAGAGGATTGGAATTCATGACACAACAATTTGTTAACAGACACTGGAACCGGGGGCAGGGAAAGTGGGATTTCCATGGGGGATGTTGCAGGGTGGGCTTGTGGGCTGAGCAGTCTTTTGTTGTGAGTGGTTGATGTGTTTGTGTGTGTACATATACACAGACACCAGACACTGCTCTGGGGTAATGTCTGGATTAAGTTTTAAGCAGCTTTTCACAGAATGCCAAGGTTGGGAAAGGCCAAAACCTGAAAAACATCACATGAACCAACTGAAAACTGGGGGAAATCACGAGAAATGTGTTTTCAGCTGTGATTTTGTCCATCTCTCTGCCAGTAGTTAAAACTCCAGATATTCCCCCCCAGTAACTGTGACCCTGGTGTCAGGACAGTGTGGAACCGGCCCTGGGATGTGCTGGGGGATCAGGTCGTGCCAGACTGGTTTGGCACAGGTGGAAGTTCTGCAGACTGGGGCTGAAACTGGCCACCCTCCCTGAAGTGAGCAGTAATTCCTGCTTTGGGAACACAGCCCTGAGCCTCTCCATTGAAATAATCCTCTGCAGTGTGGCTGGAAAACGTTTAATTTGCCTACTGAGAGAGAAAAAAGAGAGAGAGGAAGAGGCTGCAGAGAGCAACAGGCAGTTCATCCAAGCTGAGGGGCCTCTGTGGATTAGAGCAGTGCAGGGAAGGAAAAAATATATAGAGAGCGTTTGTAATCAATGCTGACTGCAGTGAGGGTGGGGAGAGGCCAGTGGGACCCCGCTCCCGCTGCTTCCCAGGCTGCTGTGAGCCCGGCAGGACGCAGGGAGGGCTGGGCTGGGCTGGGCTGCAGCCACGGGAGCCAGGGCTGGCTGCAAGCAGCAGTCACACGAGCACGTCCCATCCCCATCCCCTCTGCAGCACGCACAGAGTGGGAGCAAGGCACAGAGGGCTCTCTAAAAATGTTGCTGGCTCAGAGCTGGGCTAGGCCAGAGCCCTGGGTTTGTTCCAGCTGCCTCATGCAGGAGCTGAGCTCCTGCTCTGCCCCGGGTGTCCTGTCCGTGGGAGCGGGACCAGGCCCCGGGTCCTTACAGGCCTTTGCTTCCAGCAGACTCCATCTGCTCCTGCCTCTGTCATCCATGCAGGAATTCCTGGCTCAGCAGAGCCCTGCTGCTGGCTGCTGGGAGGGACATCTTTCATGGAATCACAGAGTCAAAGAGGTTGGAAACACCCTCTAAGAACAAATAGCCCAACCACTAACCCAGCACTGCCAAGACCACCCCTAACCCATGTCCCCAAGTGCCCCATCCCCATGGCTTTTAAATTGCTCCGGGGACGGGGCCTCCAGCACTGTCCTGGGTGGACAGCCCTTTCTGTGGAGAAACTTTCCCAATAATCCCCCCTGCCCCTCCCCTGGCCCAGCCTGAGGCCGTTCCCTCTCCTCCTGTCCCTGTTCCCTGCGAGCAGAGCCCGACCCCCCCCGGCTGCCCCCTCCTGTCAGGGAGCTGTGCAGAGCCACAAGGTCCCCCCTGAGCCTCCTTTGCTCCAGGCTGAGCCCCCTTCCAGCTCCCTCAGCCGCTCCTGGGGCTCCAGCCCCTTTCCTGGACATGCTCTGGCCCCTCCACGTCCTTCTTGTCCTGAGGGCCCAGAGCTGCCCCCAGGATTGCTCTCCTAAATCCCAGAATCCCAGAACTGGAAGGACCCACAGCACCACCACGTCCAGCTCCTCAGGGAATGGCCCATGCAGGGACTGAACCACAGTCTTGGGGAATTCAGCACCAGGCCCTGACCAGCTGAACCAATCCTTTGCTGATATTTGGAGGGAAATGGGAAAATAGGCCTTTTCCAGCCTTTTCCCTGGAAAATGGGGAGAAAGGGCCTCTGGTGTAATGTGGCCTCCAGAGCTGAGGACGCTGAGGGCCCACACATGGAGCCAAGGTCCCTCTGCCCCACGAAGCTGGCCCAGAGGGACAGGGGAGAATCCTCAGGGAACTGGGATCGCTTTTTCCTCCAGAATAATTTCCGAGTGGCCCAGAGCAGTGCAGAGCCACAGTCCCAGCCTGCTGCACAGCAGGGCCTCTCCAAACCCTGAGGGGTAAGAACCAGGCTGGGATTTATCCTGCAGAAGCCCACGAGGATGCAGGCTCAGGAGCAGGCTCTGGCTGCTGGCAGCAGGGGCAGGCTGGATCTCTGTGCTCGTGGCTCTGCACTGCTGCAATCCCTGCCCTGCTGAGAGGGAGCCCAGGCTGAGGGGAGATGCTCTGTGGAAAACACGACCTGCCTGTGAGAGGGTCAGCGAGTTCCTAACATCAATATCCCGGCAGCACCTCCGCATGGTTTCCAAAGCTCATTATTTCAGGGAGCTGCCGTACGTGTGAGTGGAACTCATTACCTGGAGCCTCGTTACGTTTCCTGCTCTCTGACAAAATGTGGGCATTGCTTGGCTCCCTTAATGAACGCTCAGTGCTCGCCGAGGGGGAGCAGCTGTATTTACACTGGGGTTCTGCTGCTGCAGACGTGGCCACTGAAATCCACCCTCCAGAGGAGCCATCAAAGGCCAAGAGCCTCATCCCATGTGGCAATTAAAGATACTTTTCTCCGTTGGAGCAGAGAAGATTCACTGAAGGATCCAGCACGACTCCAGGCCCAGGTCTGGAGCAATCCTGCAGGACTCTATTACCTGATTTTACTGCTGGGGATGTTCTGTGTTCGTGCAGAGCCTGCTGCAATGGGGCCCTGTCATGGACAATGATGATAAGAATAACAATGAATTAACAACAATTACAAAAACAGGTCAAGGATTTATTTTTCCTTCAGCTCTGATATAATTCTTCTGTTCAGCTTGCCAAAAGTATCTCCTTTTCCATGAGAAATTTTAGCTTCTCATGAAAGCATTAAGAGTTTTTAATTCTTTTTTTTTTTTTAAACCTGTCAGGATTTAAGAGGAGACTAAAAGAAAAAAAAATCAAATTTCTTTGTTCAATGACAGTGAATAAACCCCAACTGCAAATGACAAATAGCCCCTGGGAATGAGGTCTAGGGAAGGGGAGTGGAAGTTGGGGTAATCGTGTTAAGCTCCTGGTGTGTCACTGAATCCTGCAGAGCCCTGAAAGGCAGGAGGCTGCTGAGTGCTGGAGCAGAAACCTCAAGGACAAACCTTCACAGACAGAACTGAGCCACTCCCAGTGTCAGCTGTGCCACATTCCCCACAGCCCAGGCACAAAACCTCTGCACAGCAGCGTGGGAGGGCCTCGCTATGGGACGGAGATGCCACCAGTGCCCCAGGACAGGGACAGGGGCATTCTCAAACAGAATTCCATTTTTCCCTAGAGAAAAAAAGCCCAAATGGAAAGAAAAACGACCTGGAATCGTGTCAGGAGGAGCGTGTGTCCTCGCTGCTGCCGCTGGGCTGGGCCTGGCACGGGCGGCACTGATTCCAGCTAATTATTTTTGTGTTTGTATTTATTGGCTGTGATTAGTTATGTAACAAAGACTGCGGGAGAACAAATCCTGTCAGCGCAGTTAATTGGAGATAACATGAGCAGCAGTGAAAGCACCAGTCTTGATATTTTCTGCATGGAAAGGGGACCTGATCCCGCTGGTTGTTAATCACTGAAGGGCTGGTGAGGTGTCCCTCGGAGGGGACGGACCCACGGCTGGAAAGCAGCACATTGGATGGGTTCCTCCTGGTTCTTTCTTTGCTTTTTAAATACATCTACTGGAAATTGTGGATTTTGATGGAGTAAAGCCAGGCTGGGCTCAGAACTGAACTGTACCTGCAGAAAATGAAACATCTGGGCTTTTTTCCTTGGGAGTCAAGGCTGGAGTGAGGCCACCTGGCCACAAATTTTAGGACCTTTTAGGAACTGAATGTGAACCTTTTCTGCTCCTCTCTAGATCACCAGAAATGTCCATTTTCACACAAACTTTCCAAGCTCTGCCGGGCAGATCCCAACAGGAGCCCCAGCAAGGCAAGGGCATTGAATGAGCCTGTCAGGAATCCCCCTCCTGAATTCACCTCCTGTCAGGAATCCCCCTCCTGTCACAGCTCCTGCCTCACTCCCCTCTCCCCACACAACTCCAGGCACTGCTGCTGACACCGTGGGGATCTGTCCCTGCTGTCCCCACTCCCCCTCCCCAACACCTCTTCAGCCCCAGGATGTGCTGCCAACACCTCCTGCCCCCTGCTCACATCCTCAGCCCCACTCCAGATCAGGGCACCGCTCCGGTTTCCATTTCCCAGTGCGGAATCAGCCCCTGGAGCATTTGCCGAGGCCTGGCAGGTGCTGAGGCAGCTGCAGGTGCCGGGTGTAACACCGGGTGTCACACTGGGTGTCACATTGGGTGTCACACTGGGTGTCACACCAGGTGTCACACGGGGTGTCACACCGGGTGTCACACTGGGTGTCACATTGGGTGTCACACTGGGTGTCACACCGGGGTGTCATGCTGGGGTGGCTCAACAGTGGCACCTGGCAGGGCACAGGTTGGATGCCACATCCCAGGGGGGTCTCCAGGCCCTTTCCCACGGCGCTGAAGGAGCTGAGAGTGCCCAGCTCCCACTGAGAGCTCCCTGTCTGTGCTGTAAGGAGCCCAAGCTCTGCTGCCTCCCCTCGTGCTCTGGCTGACCCAGGGAGCTCTGGGCCATCACCCAGCACCTCAGTCCCGCAAGCCACGGAGCTTCTGAAGGGGTTTGGAGGCAGATCCCAGGCTGGATGCAGCCTCCCAGCATGGCAGGACGAGGGAATGGCCTCAAGTCGCGCCAGGGGAGTTTAAATGAGATAAAAGGGAAAATTCCTCATGGAAAGGGTGGCCAAGCGCTGGAACAGTGGCAGTGGTGGAATCACCCCTGCCCCAGGGGTGCTGCTGGTTGGACCTGACGGCCTTAAAGGCCTTTTCCACCCTCAGCCCTTCCATGAGTGTGATCCCTCTGCTTCCCCGGGGCATTTGCAGCCTCCTGACTCTAACTGGGAACACGAAGCCCCCCAGCCCCGCCCTTTATCCCCCCAATGCTCCTCTCTTCCTGTTCCTGCAGCCCAGGCCCAGCAGTTGATGTTAATTGGACTTGCACAGGTATTTTCCTCCCCTCCATGTGCCCTGCTCCTGCTGTGAACTCCAGCTGGTTGATAATCTCCTACAGCAGCCCCAGCCTGTGGAACTGGAGCCTGAGGATGCAGAACATGTGGATGAGTTGCCTTTTTATCCCCCCTGCTCATGAGGAACTTTGTGTAGTCAGGTCATTTTAAAGGCTCCCTGAGCCAGAAGCATAATTCCCTTTTGTTTATTTATTTATTTAGCAAGGAAACCGCACCTGGGAGCCTGGCTGTGGCACCAGAACAGTGGGAATTCCCCTCCCCTCTTCCAGTCCCGTGTGCTGTTTGGGGAGCTAAGAAACAAGGGAAGGTTTTTGTCCTCCTCGTGCTCCTGCTCTGGGTGACATTTGTGGTTTGCTCTGTGGGGTTGGAGCTGCGAGTCCAAGGCTGGGGAGCCAGGGGTGGCTTTGTCTTCAGGGTCTGTTTGTCTTTGAGGGACTGAAACAGCTCTGCTCAAACTCCTTTTTCCCTTAGCACAGGCTTGGAGAGAAACCCCTCCTACCCCACAGGGGTGGGCAGATGGATCCAGGAACTTCCCGAGGTCCCAGAGCAGGTGAGGTCACCTGGGGAGGGGTGGCCTCTGCCCTCCAAGGTCACACCACCCCGCTGCTGCTTTACCAGCTCAGGAAACACAAACCCAAAGAGCTTGGGAGGCTTTGATTACCGAGGGGGTTGTTAAAACCTGACTTCTGCAGGGCACAACTTGTTTTGCCCAGCAGGAGCAGCAGGAACTTTTATCTCTGCAGGGATTAGCCCAGCCAGGCACTGCTGTACCAGAGACCAGAACCTGACCCCAAAAACCCCCTCATCTTGAAAAGTCACACGCTTTATTTCTGTCCAAGGGATATTCTCCTTGGGTGCTTTCATCTTTAAAACACTGAACTCGTCCAAAACCAGGCTTTAATGTCATGTGTGAGTTTGCTTTCATTGAGGAGTGGGAAATGCCACACACGGTGGCACTGAGTCACCAGGGAGAAAATAAACACGGCCGGGTCCCTGTGCATCTCTTTCCTGGGAGAGAGGTGCTGGGGGTGTTTGCCTGGGTAAGAGTTGCAAGCCAGGAGCACCTCAGTGAGAAATAAATAAAAAATAGTCTGAAAATTAACGTGGAGCTGGGCTTCCTGTCAGAAACTGGAGCTTTGGGGTGTGGAATGCATAAAAAAGCTCCAACCTGGCCTCGGACGCTCCCAGGGATGGGGCAGCCACGGCTTCCCTGGGATGAGAGGATCCCTGTCAGATCCGTGTTGGACTCCAGCAGCTCGCAGTGCCAGCAGCTTCCAGCAGCTCGGAGATGAACGCTGGAAGAATTAAAGCAGGAAATAAAGGGCCAGGTTTGAGGCAGGCAATGACTGATCCCTGCAGGGCTCACGGGGGTGAGGCTCCTGCTCTGTCCTGGGGGGGGCTCTCAGATCAAGGGGGGTTCTGCCCCTCAAAGGCTCCCCCAGCTCCAAACCTGGGCTCAGGGCTGGAATCGCTCGGGCCATCAGCCAGCAGGAAACCAGACGCCATGTTGGAACTGCTGCTCTCTGGCCCTAAACTCCACTGATCCGGGACAATAATTGCCAGAGTTTACTGATTTTCCCGACTCCTTCATGGCAGGTGGGAAACCTGTCCGTCTCCTGCAGCCCCTGGAAAAGTTTCCTCTTTGCAGTGAGCAGGAATTAGAAAAAAACAAAATTGATTCATCAGAGCCAAAGACAATTCTAAACCAGATCTCTGCTTGGTGGTTTGATGTTCAGTGTGTGTTTGTTCGATGGATTCCAGCTGTCAGACTCCTCAGCATCCTTCCAGGGGTGGGCCTGCAATGCTGGGGTGTGGAGAAACACCAGGAATTACTGGGCTTCATGGCAAGTCCTCACCTCCCTCTCATTCAGTGACTGCTGAAAATCCTGGACACACCTCAAGCTGTCCTAATCAAGACTGTGGAGTAAAATTAGAAAGCTGATTTGATGCCACGTTCCCAGAAATGCCAGAGCATAGAGAAGAGATTTTAACTTTTTTTTTCCAGGAAATCGTCCGGCTCCTGCCAGGAACTGGCTCTGTCAGGCTCTGCTGAGGGAGCTTTGCAACACCTGGGTGCATTTCCTGGGTGTGAATGCTGCAGAAGTGGTGCAGAGACTCTGGAAATGCCAGGGAATTGTTTCTCTGTTTCTCTCAGGACCCTCCCACCACCCTGAATGCCCCCTCTGCGTCTGGCAGGTTTTAGAGGAGCTGTTCCCCTCCTTGCTCCCAGCCTGCTCCTTCCTCCTGCCAGGACCTGCATGTTTTGTCTTCCCCGTTATCGCTGCAGAAGCTCAAACATGATATTAGTTTAATTAGAGATCAGCTCCTTTCATGGCATGCAAATGCCCTGTCTGACTAAATCCCCCTTCTGAAGTTGGCAGATGCAAATTAAATCCTGTGCACTGAAGTGTAATTTGGCTCTGAACACTCTTCAAGGCCCTCAGTGATTCAGGGGGTGGAGGGGAATTAGTCTTAAGCTTCATTCGTTGCTTTCTCCTCCCTTAATTTGTTTATCTGAGCGCTACTGAAGCAATGTTGGATGGAGACAAATTGCCAAGTGACACACGAGCAGGAGCCAAGGTTTTGCTGTGGGTTCTGGAGATGCAAATAACTGAGGTCCAGTGTGCCTGAAATAATGGTAAAAGCTGGGCCATCTGCCACTCCTGTCCCCTCCTGTTCCCAGTGGCCATCAGGCTGGAATGGCCAGGCTGGCACTCAGGGGCAGCAGTGCCAGCCTGGGGCCATCCCAGCCCCATTCCCAGGGAAAATCTCTCCTTCAGCTGCTGCATTCCCATCCTGAGGGGTGGCTCTGGAGTCCCCATCCCACTGGAGCTGCCCCTGCACTGAACTGGCTCCTCCACAGCCCCTCCTTCTCAGGGGGCTCAGTGAGAGCTGCAATCACTTTGTGCAGGGTTCCAGAGGAAGTGTCACACCGAGGGGCTGCAGGGCACTGTCCCATGAGGAAAGGCTGAGGAACCTGGGATTGTTCAGCCTGGAGCACAGAAAGCTTTGGGGTGACTTAATTTTGGGCTTCCAGCACCTGAAGGAGCTACAGGAAAAATGGAGAGGGACTGGGGACAAGGTTGGAGGGACAGGAGCCAGGGAATGGCTTCCCAGTGCCAGAGGGCAGGGCTGGATGGGATCTTGGGCAGGAATTCTTCCCTGGGAGGGTGGGGAGGGGCTGGGATGGAATTGCCAGAGCAGCTGTGGCTGCCCCTGGATCCCTGGCAGTGCCCAAGGCCAAGCTGGACACTGGGGCAGTGGGAGCAGCCTGGGACAGTGGGAGGTGTCCCTGCCATGGCAGAGGAGGATGGGATGGGATTTAAGGTCCCTTCCACCCCAAAACCTTGTGTGACTCTTTTATTTTATGATCCTGGCATTGCCACAGAGTTTTTCCCACAGTGCCACTGAGCAGGTCCCCCTGCAGAGTCCCCTTTTCTCCTCCCTCACTGCACTCCTTGGGAGCAGCTGTGTGGGGCAGTGCAGGCCAATCCCATAATGGGAACAGCCCCTCTCCCTCAGCCCCATCCATCCTCTCACTCCAAACGCTGCAGTTGAAGCCAGAAGTGCTTCAAGCCAGCCCCAACAGATTAATTACAGCCCATAATCAGCATTTCTCTCCATTGCTCTCAGATCAGGCAGCGATGCAGCCCCAGCAGTTTTGCCTCACGGTGCTGTTTGCCCAGGCTTTGTGGAGGGGCTCTGTTTGCTGCCCGCTCTCGCTGCCTCTGAAGGTTTGTTCTGGATTCCGAGCCCGTTCCTCCTCCCAGCAGCAGCGTCTGATCTCACCAATTGCTCGTGTGCCACGCTCCCACACAGCTCTCAGCCAGCACCTGCAGCTTGGTTTGTTCAGAAGCAGCGTTTTCAGAGCCTCCCCTGCGCTGTTTTGTAGGAATGATTTAAATGGGGGAATCTGGAGGTAACAGCACTTCAGTCCCTGCGCTTGTGCTGAGCAGCTGAGCAAATAAGTGCCTTTCAATTAGAGGCTCGTGCAGACACTGCCTGCTTATGCTTTATAACAATGATTTGGGATCAAGAGGTTTGCAGCTAAAGGGATAAACATTTAGCCCAGATAAGCAGATTTGTAGAAATTATTGTTATCCCGAGCTGGCTGGATGCATTAGGTCCCAGGCGTGGCCAGCTCTGAAATCTGACGGGGATGAATTTATCCCACCAAAGTGAAATCTGCTCAGGAGCGAGTCTGAATTATGGTGTACCCAAAACAGAATTTCTTTCTGGTGTTTAATATTACTTTGTCCCTTTTTGGCCTGGCTCCGGGGGGTCCCGCGTGCCCCCACAGAGCACAGGCAGGGTCAGTAATGTGTCAGCAGCAAAGAGTCGAGAAGGGCATTGCTGTCATCCCGGCAGAGCATGGCTTTATTCATCTGTGCTCTTCAGAATCTCCAAGCAAATACCATGAGACAAAGGGAACGTTGGGTTTTCCCGGCTCGGGAGGAGGTGGGATCAGGGCAACCGGGACCAGTAGGGAAGCTCTGGGGGAGTGGTGAGAGGCAGAGGCCAACAGCCAACCGGGGAAGCCAAACGGGGAGAATGACAAAGGCAGGATGGGGCAGAAACTCTCTGGTTATCCCAGTACCCCTCAGATAACTGACTGCTACAGTTTAACATGGCAAAAATACCCGGAGCAGAGGAATGGTTTCCTGCCCCAGTCTCCCTGCCCTCAACAAAGACACTGGCAGGGGATTTCTGGGCGATGTCAGCGGCAGCAAGGGGAGAGGAAGGATTTGGAACAGAAGTGCAGTGAGATCCCAGACAACAGCAGGATAAGAGACGTATAAATCCATGGGTGATGCTGATCCCAAAGCACTGGGACTCCCAGGGCATTTTGGGAACAGTTTCACCCTTTTGCTGCACCCCACGTTTTCACAAAGACCTCTCTGACCCTACACAGCTCCTGTGCCGTGTTTGAGACTCTGCCTTTGGAATTCTGACCTGGCAGCTTTTCTTGTTTACAGCTCTTTATCTGCTCCTCACTCCTCCTCTCCTCTCTCCCTCCCTTCCTTCCTGCTGTTTTCCCAGCAATTTTTTTTGCTTAGAGGAGCATTATTTTGGGAGAAGGGTGAGAGTTGCCCTTTGTGGGGGGTGCCCAGCTCCCTGGGCAGAAAGTCACCCGGAAAATCCTCATCCAGCACTCTGCTCCCATCCTTTAACCAGGATGGGCTGGAGGAGAAGGCCACTGGAATAAAGCACAGCCAGGGGTGGGCAGCAAAGCCGGCGCTCATCCCAGGATCAGTGCCAGGAAAATGGGCAGATCCATCACGGTTATGGCGTGTTCTCCCTGACGGATAACGCCCCAATCAATAACTGGGAAGAGGGGAGAGGAGAAAGGCTTTGATTTAAGGTTTGCCCAAGCTTTGTAGAGAAACAGGATTTATTGCAACATAAAAATCCCAAATTTAGCCTCTGGCTTAATGGGACTTGGTGCCTGTGCTAATATGGGCTCGTATTTACTGTGCACCCCAACCCAAGGACACCAAACCCTGGTGCGTGCCCGGCCAGGCCATGCTGGGCAGCAGCCAGGGAAGCACAGCCCAGTCCTGACTGGGAACAACCTGATCTTCTTTACTGCATCATTCACTCACTGGCCCGGAATTTCCGCCCCCAATTTGTGCAAAGTGAGCCCAGACCTTCAGGGATCTCATTTAGCAGCTTTTGATGGCAAATTTGGGAAGGTCCAGGTGAAAATGCGCAAGGCCAACAATGGAGTCTTGGACAAGATGGGAAACTTGGCTGGAATTTACTCCCATTCCAGTGGCAAAACCAAATGTATCCACAAAGGAAAGATGCTGAAGGTGGTTTGAACCCAAATATTCTGTGTCCCCTCAAGGGCCACTGACAGATCCTTCACAAACACACAAATCTACTCATTTTCAGATCTTTCCCAGACAAATGAGCTCATCTCCCCTCCCAGCCAACATCAGACATTTCAAGAATGGGTTGTTCTGTTGATTATTTCTCTTTAATGAGTCCCATTCTAATTCCAGAGCCTGTTATCCAGAGTTAATCCCTGGCTCCAACCTCCCCAGGCTTGGAAAGAAACACTGATCTCAATCTTGGTGCTGAACCTTTGTGTTCATCCTCCTCAAAATTCAGCTCAGGGTAGACAAAGCTCCACCAGGTCAGAAAGAAATGAATATTTATTGCACAATGGCTGCATTTCGAGCCTTTCACAGCTCCAAGAGCAAAACATGGGAGTTTTCTGGGAATCCAACCAACCAGATGTCCCCACTGGACACTGCTCTGGTCCCAGCCCGAGAGCCCTTTCAGTAATCTCCCTCCTAATTAATTTTCCTGTTATCACAGAAGCCATTTCACACACTAGGAAGAAAAACCCCTTTTTCTTACTGGCCTGATCCCAGGATCTCAGCCCGTCTCATCCAAAGGCCGTTCCCAAAGGAGAATTCACCTGGGACCCGTCTCCTGGGCCATTCCTTATGTTCTCCTGCAGGGACAGAGACAACAGTGAGAGGTTTTCCCCAGAAAAGCCAGGTCAGAGCAGCGTTTCCCTGGAACAACAAAACCCAGCAGATAAACAGGAGGAGAGCACACGTGGAGTCTGGGATAACACACAATCAAAGGATTAGAATTCATCCATTTCTGTGGAAAAGAGCGTTAAAATTGCTGAGCCCTAAACGGATCTGAATGAAAGGGATTTATCTCCTCACGCAACCCAGGCAGACCCTTCATCAGTGGGGATGCTTTGCTGGAGTTGTATCCCTGCTGAGCCCCTTTTGTTCTCCCAGTGTCTGAAAGAAACTTCCCCCCACCTCCGCTGCTGTTGGTGCCTGTGGGTGGTGGAGCTGCCCAGGGAGGAGGGGCTGGGGCTGCAGGGTCCCTGCAGAGCTCCTGGAGCTCCTGGAGCACTGTGGGCCCACACAGAGAGAGCCTGACCTGGAGATGTGGAGCCCCAGTGAGGTGGTACCAACCCCCTGTGTGCTCCTCACTGCACCTGGCTGAGCCCTTCTTCTCCCACAGGGCCTTTACTGGGAGAAGTTCATCCCTTAAATCAGGGCCAGCACTAAAATAAACCCTTCTGGTCACAGAGTCACCAGAAGGGTTTATTTTAGTGCTGGGAAGGATTTCCAGGATCACCGAGTCTGAGCTGTGCNGGTGGGTGACAAGGCCCTTGCAGAAAGGCCCAGATGAGGTTTATGGGATGTTCAGTGGCTGCCGCTGCTTCCCCGGCACTCTGGGGCACATCTGTGATTCCACAGGGACAGAGGGATCACTCTGGGGGCCGGGCAGCAGCGGCTGCAGTGGGGGAAGAGGAATCCAAAGCAACAGCTCGCTCTGGTCCCTCTGAGCAGCAGCGATTCAAACCTCGCTCCTGTCACAGCCACCAGGACAAAACAAGGATTGGCTTTTACGTGGGATCTGAGGGCCCTGGCTGCTCACGAAAGGCTGGATGGAGCTGGAGAACACCCTCAGGTACGGGAGGATTGCACTGGACACCAGTCCCAGGTCCAGCCAGGGCTGAGGGGTTCAGAGCATGCAGGGCTCTGTTTTCCTCATGCCACAGAAATGCCCTGATTCTCCTCATTTCCGATGGGCACCCCCGGGTTGGGATTTGGCCATTCCATTTGTGGCACTTGATGGGCCTTTGTTTTATAATTGGGATTTTTAAATGGCAAAAAGAAAACCCCAACAGGATTTTGCTCAGAGAATTCAAAGGCACAAAGCAAATAAACTCCCAAGTATTCAGCCAGTGAAAGGGATCATTCAGGAATAATTACAGCCTGAGGGATGGAAACTTTGGGAAGCAGTGGAGGTGGGAAAGGAGGAGGATGGAAAGAGTTCTCTGATCTTAGCATCTGGTACGACAGAGATGTTCTGATATTCTTGGGAAGAAGTTTTCTCTTTGCAGGGGACAAGAATTAATTTCCTCGGTGCCCGATGTGCACATCCATTCCCAGAGCTACACTCTGTCCTGTCAGAGATTTTAAAATGG
Organism: Rhipidura dahli; assembly: GCA_013399225.1. Taxonomy (NCBI): domain Eukaryota; kingdom Metazoa; phylum Chordata; class Aves; order Passeriformes; family Rhipiduridae; genus Rhipidura; species Rhipidura dahli. The sequence continues at coordinate 92,760 of VXAC01005301.1, forward strand.
GATTTTAGTGAGGTTTTTCCACCTTATTTTAATCTCATGGATGAAGGAGTTTCAGAACTCCATAAATCTGTATAAATAATTGTGATCTCACTGGGCAGAACTGAGGTACACTATTTTCCCCAGTAATGAACCTTCCCCTCCAGCTCAGCCCTGCAAAGGGCACAGCTGAGCCCTGGGAGCCCTGACCTGTGCTCCCAGCAGGAATGTTCACAAGCTCTTCATTTATTAAGCTCATCCCACAGAAATGCTTCAAATTGAGTTCTGTGCTGAAAATCAGGAGCTCCACTCAGAAACAGGGCCATGGAGGTTGTACCTTCCCTGAATCCTGGAACAAAGCCCAGCTGGATTTGAACATGCAGATGTGGCACGTCCCTGTTATTTCTCCAGCTGCAAAAGGAAAATACCAGGAGGTGATTTTTTTTTTTTAATTACTTTTTTATTGGCATTTTCATCTTTTTTAAAGATAAACATCATCTGGTTCCTATTACTCAGGCAGCCACACAGGAAATGGTAATCAGTCCTGTTGATATTATTTTCCTCTGAGGGATTCCCAAGGATAATATTTATGCAGGAATTAAGGGATTGGTGCACTCCCTCGGGCTGGGGCACAGGGAACAGGAACTCGGGGCAGGAGAGGACAAGGGGCAGCATCCCAAGGGCAGGGCCAGAGCATCCCCCGCGGCACAGGGAGGCTCTGAGCCGAGTCCCCTCGTGCAGATCAGAGAGGGGACGTGTTTCCAAGAGAGATTCCAGCAGAGTTATCCACTGGATCAGCTGGAGGTCACCGTGCTGAGGCCGAGCAGGGCAAGCTGAGCTTTTCCCTTCTCCCCCTGTGCCCCTGTTCCTGGGGCTGCTGCTGCAGGGCGAGGAGGGTGCCAGTGCCCTTGCCCAGGAATTCTCCTGGAAGCAGGAGGACCCCAGGCCTCGGGCTCTGGCTGCTGGGTCCGTGAATCAACTTCACAGAAACCTCTGAGTCAGGAGAACAGTCAAATAATGCAGGATGGGCCCACGCTGCCTCTTTGCACTTCCCACCTTCACAGTCACTTTCTCCTTCCTTCCCACGGAATCAGCTCCCTCCGGCCTGACCTTGCCATGACAGCTCTGCTCAGCCTGCAGGAATTAAGATCATTTGTCCCCCTCTACCTCCCTGCCTCTGCTTTCCCTGTGTTCCTCGTGCCCGTTCGCTCCCAGCCAGGGCTCCCTAATTGTGTTCCAGCAGAGACAAAGCTCGTGATTAAAACTCCATTCCCAGCCTGGCCAGGCTGCAGCAGCACAGGTGTCAGGGCCCCTGGAAGTGCAAACTCAATCTTCCTGATGGATTTAATTCGGGGCTCTGTTTGTCACCCCCATGCCGGGTGCAGGAGCAGCCCCCGCCCTGCCCACCCCTCCTCTCCCACTCTGCCGGCAATCTCCTCATTGCTTAAAAATATTCAACGAGGCCACATCAAAGCGAATATTGTGTTATTGTTGCCAGGGGTGACATTAAATGAGAATTACATGAAACAATAAGGGCGCTGGAGTATAATCCGTTTGACATTTGGAACATGTTCCCAGTGCTCCTCGGAACAGTCGCACAAGAACCATCTTCATTTTCAGCACAATGTTTGTGTGCGTGAGGAGATTTATCTCTCTTTATTCCTCTGTCTGGTCATTCTCTGCAGGAATTCAGAGGGTGCTGCCCTGTCGAAGCACCGTTTTTGCTGGTTGTACCCAGAGGAGGAGGGGGCAGTGGACTGGGGTCAGATGGGCTGATCCTGCCATGGGCCTGGTGCTTGGTACCCTCAACATCTCTTCAGACTGGTTTGTGTTGGAAGGG
>VXAC01005302.1:0-63139 GCA_013399225.1 Rhipidura dahli
CTAAACCAAAATGGCCGCACTGCCACTCAAGATGGAGGGAGCCACAAAATAAATAGGGAATAAAATCAAAGTTCACAAAACTTTAAACCAAAATGGCCGAAGTCCCCTCCCCAAAATTAATAGTTAATACAATCAAAATGCACGAAAATTTCAACACAAGATGGCCGAAGCCACGCACAAACCCAAACCAAAACAGTTGAAGATCCACACACACACAGCTCCACTTAAAACACACCACACACCACAACACAGTTTTCCTAATCTCTATTTGGTCCGGAGTCTGAAATGAAATTTTCCTTTTTAGTCCACGAACAAATTTCTTAAGGGCTTTCCTTTTTAACTAAAAATTTATTTTTCCCTGCTCCCTTTCAGTTCCCTGCACTCACAGTCCCAGCCTTTGCCCCAAAACAGGTCTGGAGCTACCGGTGCACGGGTCCTTTTCCCCTTTCAATCACTCGTCATTCACACTGTGGAAGGCCAGTCCACCCACTCACTCACCCTAAGGGGCCGCACGCTGGAGGGGGATCAAAATTAAATTTTCCTGGATGAATTTATTTGGCTCCTTAGGAGCTAGATCCCCAGTTTTGGGGTTTTTAATTCCCTAACTAAAGGTCCCCTAAGGGGATTCTGGCCTCACCGGCTTCCTCGCGCTGACAGGCGTCTCCGCAGATGTAGACGGGCAACTTCTTGCGGCTCTTCCCCGAAGTAGTCCAGTTTTGGAAAAAAAAATTTCAAAAAAATCGAAAAAAGTGAAAAACCTAAAAATCGAGATTTTCGTAAAATTTGGGCAAAAAAGGGGTATCCCGGACGAGTCCCCAGAAGTTGTCGTGCGGGAAAAAGACAACTTCGCACCAGAATTCACTTAAAGATGTTTATTAGAAGTGATCCGGTGCGTCCGGAAATCCCCAAAATGCAAAAGAAACCAAGAAACAGAAAGGAGTACGTCCCGGTGCCGCAATCAGTCTGCCCAGACCGTCAACGACGGTCAGGGAGTAAGTGGAAGCCCGACTGAGTCGGGTCCCTCTTGAGTCTAGAACCCAGGAGGAAGAAAAATTAAGTTGAGATCCAAGAAGGATTTGAGGCCAAATCACCCGACTCAGGCTATCCAGTTGCTAGCCAACTGGAGAGCAAAAAGGACTTCTCCGCAGCCCGAAGCTCGCCTGAGGCAAGTCAGGAGCAGAAAAGCTGCAGCCCCTAGTGGGGCTAGCCTTTTATAGGGGTTTTTGGGAGGTTGGGTCTGTCTTCTTTTCTCCTCCCTCAGGTGAAACTCATTGGTGGTACTAATTAATGAGGGGATCCTTCCCGCCAATAAGATGTGTGTCTAGGGGTGGTCATTAGCATTGGCGGGAAGGAGCCTCATTAGTATTCCGCTTTTGATACATCTCCCTGACAGACCCAACCGACTGTTACTATTTTTAGTACGGGTGCGGGGATTGTCCTTTAATATTGGATCGGGGGATGGGCCTCTCTTTTAATGTAATTGACAAGAAACCTTTTAAACTTTATCAATACAAATCTTAAACTCTATGTAAACTCCTTTAAACACATTTCTTAACTCTAACCGTGATAACTTCTAAAGGAAACTTGCTGCCAGAACTTTTTATAACATTTAAAACTCCCCCCTTCACACTCTTACAGGTTACCTCACGTTTTGTCTCTCACACTGCAAAAATTCATTTATAACTTTTTATGAATAACAGACTGTTTCTAATTTTTGCTGTTATTCCTTTCAAAAATCCCATTTTAGCACTCACTGTCACCATAATTTCGTCTTTCCTAAGCTCTGAGAAGTTGATAGAAATCTGCTTTGCAGAAACCTTATCTATTTGTGTTGAAATGATAGCAGCAATGTAGTAAGATTTTGTCTTTCTTCTTCCTAGCCATCTGCCTCTTTTATTTGGAGTGGAAGAAAACAGGCAGCAGCAATCAGCTTTCCTTTGGTTTTCCTACATCTAAGCTTTTTGAGTCATGTTTCAAGGCTATCTTTGGCTGACTTTCACCTTATCCTTTTTGTCTCTAGCAAGTTACCAGTACTGTCATTATTTTTTTGCCAGTGTGCCCCCTGTCTAATTTAATGTTGGTAAGGACAAAAAGAGCAATGGAGCAGGGAGGGCTTGGAAGCCCCAGCTCTCCCTTGCCATTCAAGAGGTCTGTCCTGCTGTTCCCTAGTGTGTCTCTTTCACTGAAAACATACTTGGCTTACCTGAAATTACTCTTCTTTATATTTCTTTGTGATTTCAGCTCTTCAGCCTTCCTTAGGACAAGCTTACCTATTCAGCTCCCTGTGATCACTTGGTTTGCTTCTGCAGCTTGTAGCTGAAATCTGTTTTTTCAAGCTATGAATAAGAAGTGTCAGCAGCTGAATGTGAGCACAAGGAGTGCAAGAGATGATGCAATTTCTCAATAATCAATCTCTGTCATCAGAGCTTTGATTTCTCAGAGGTTAGATAACAACTTCTTGAAGAGCATTTCTCATGCACATGTTCAGAAGATGAATATCCGTGTTGACAATGGGAGCTCTCCTTTTAAAAAAAACCCAACAACATCATCCCACCCACCCAAGGATAACAATTTTCTCTCTTGCGTGTTTTAATGAACTAGGTTAAGGTTTCAAAGACATCAGTCATCATATTGGTATTGTAAGGCATTTCCCAAAGGGCCTTCTTTGTAGAGTCTGGGTTCTCAGTTCTTTTGGAATATCTCAATTTGGGCACTGAAAAATGGAGGTATCCAAGAACCATTGACTGTTTTTTGTTTTTTTTTTTTTTAAATTTTGGCCTTCCAAACTTAACTTTAATGGACAAATCTACAAACTGCTTTTGAATGTTGGTGCATTGTGTTTTGCTTGCACCTATCCTGGTGTGGTCTGTCTTCCCAGGATCTCACAGCCAGGAGCATTTCTCCATAGACATCTCCTCAAAAAACCAGGCTGTTGGCGTAAATATGGTCAATAACTTATCAGTAATTTGCTTTTGATGTGATCAAGATCATAGGATTCATTATAAGACACTAAACTACTGTCTGGCCACTTTGAAGGATGAGAGTCACCCAGCACATTGTCTGATGCATGCCAGTGGGTTGTGCTCTCATCAAAGTCTGCTGCTAGCTTCTGCTTCTGGTCATACCTTCCAAGGCAGAAAGAGGCTGGTTTTCATGGTACCTTTCAGCTTTCTGGCTGACCAGTATACAAGATTAATCAGAAGGCAAAAATATATTTTCCTACAATAATAAAGTACTGAAAAAAAATGGTGGCTTCATCTCCTGCATTTTTTTAAACACTCATCTTCCTTTAATTACTCACTTTCTTTTCTGAGAATTATAAAACATGGTTTGTTTTGATTGGTTTTGATATGGATGCAGTTCAGAAAATTACTATTAATCATTGAGCAGTGAGTCAAAATGAAGAATGAATTCAGAATTTCAAGTAGCACATCTCTCAGGCATATTCTTGTTTTAAAAAACATACTCATTGGACATCTTCTTTTAGATGAAAAATTAGGGTCAATATCCCCTCTACATTTTTTTAATTCTGATGATCTACTAGAAAATAATTATATTTTAGGAAATCTCTATCTTGGGTTTTTATGGAAGTCATTTTATTTGCAAAGTAGAACCGCTTCATTGTTTTAAAGGCACTGTAGTATCCATAGAGAAAATTACATTTAAGAATGGACAAGATAATGTAACTTTGTAGGAATGACCGATAGATACTTATTCTGAAAATAAGTCTATTAAGATCTATTTTTTTCTGATTTCAATAATAGGACTAGTGAAAGAGCCATTTATTGGCTTTTCTAGCAATTTATTGACTTCTTTTAATATCACAGGCAGATGCTTGAAATCTCAATATTTGAACTGAGAAACACTGTAGCAGAACTGGAAAAAAGTCTTAACAGTGTTGAAAAGGAAGGTAAGTGAATTACAACAGTCTTGCTAATTGATTAGGAAGCACAGAAAAATAATTCTTTTGGGAAGGATTTACAGGGACTCAACTTTTTATTTAGAAATTTAAGTTTTCACTTTTCAAACATGACTGTTATAGCTGTGGTGCGTCACATGGGAAATTAAGGAATACTACATGTGGCCATGCTAGCTTTTTTTTTTGTTAATTATTAATGAAACGATGAATATGAATTCACAGAGTTGGTTAATATTCTGACCACGATAAGCCTAGTGAAAACTTTCCTCAATTTATATTTTCAAGCTCTTTTATATGCAAAGATTCTTGTTATGAGGATTACTTAGTGGAGGCTTTCTGAGTCTCCAGTTGGTTAAAAGGAGCAGTTTTTAAAAAATTTTTTTGCTTAAAATGGCATGAGCTAATCTGGGAAATATAATAATTCTGTATTTGTTTTTCAGATAATGAATGGAAAACTAGATATGAGACACAAGTAGAATTGAACAAACAGCTGGAAAGACAAATTAATATTCTTCGAGATAAGGTGGAGCTTTTTCATAGAAATCCAGCAGGTAGAAATGGATATTCGTAACATTTTCAATGGAATTAGTGATTACATGTTGAAATTATATCAACAAGTCACATTTTCTGCTTATTTGTAGATAAACTGTCCATTGTTCGCACCTTTGATAAAATGCCTGTGGTAAGTACTGTGACATTTAGTTGGCTTAGTAATAAATCATAGTCTGACTGGAAAATTTTTATAGTCTTTGTTTTTTCATGACAAAAAAATAGCAGCAGTCTGGTCTAGAAGCCAAACCAATCAGTTCTGCTTATGTTTTTATTGTTTTATATATGCAATTGCTTGTAAGATAATAAAATAAAGAGTAAAATCATTAAGTAGGAAGTACATAAGACTTGAATGTTGGGAAGAGTTATGTAGTGAAATTTTTAACTGAGTGAAGGTTTTATAATTGAATCTGCAGTAAGGCATGTGAGATGGAATAGTTGGATTAGATTTACGAATAAATGGGAAAACATTAAACCTCATGGAATCATTTAGTCTTTGACCACTCTCACAATAAAAAGTGTCTTCAGTTGTGACCAAATGCAATTTCAGATGTTTCAGTCTTCTTGTCCTATCACTGGGCACTGCTGAGAAGAGCCTGGCTCCCTCTTCTTCATTCCTTCCATCACATATTTATGCTCATTGATAAGAATCCCTGGGTCTTCTTTTCCCCAGGCTGAACAGTTGCAGGTCTCTCAGCCTTTCCTCATCTGTCAGATGCTGCAGTCCCTTAATCATCTTTGCAGCCCTGTCCTGGACTTCCTGCAGGAAGTCTGTATGATTCTTGTATTGAAGAGTCCAGAACTGGACCCAGCACTGCAGGTACATCTCACAGGTGCTAGGGATAAGGGTTGGATTACCTCCCTTGACCTGCTGGCAACGTCTTCCTAATGCAGCCCAGGCAGCCACTGGCCATCCTTGCAGCAAGAGGGAGTTGCTTTCTTGTGGTCATGTTGCTCACCAGGACCCCAAAGTCATCATCTCCCAGGCTGCTTCCCAGCCAGTCAGCCCCAGCATATACTGGTGCCTAGGATCATTTCTCCCCCAGTGGCAGGACTCTGCATTTCCGCTCCATGTGATTTCTCTCTGCATGTTTCTGCAGCTTCTTGAGGTCCCTCTGCAGGGCAACACAATCCTCCGTTGTATCAATCAATACTCCCAGTTTTGCATCAACTGTGATAACCTAGATGAATAGTTGCAGTAGCATTTTGCACAGTATAGTCACAGGAAAACTCTTCATTGTACAGTAAATATTTGCATCATTGAAATTTAATTTTTAAAATTTTCTTCCTTGATGCACTTATACGTCATGTCCTTTATTTCAACACAGCATAAAGAATTTTTTTCTGCAATTTTGAGGAGAAAATGGCAAGAAAAAAAACCAGCAAATATTATGACCATTTTGTCTTCTAAGGTAGTAAATGAAGTAAAAATCATTTTAGATTCAGAACTGCTTTTTCCTTAGCCTGTCATCTGCTGAAATATTTGACACCTTTTCTGCTTCTTACCCACTTTTAGAAATAGGGAAGGTAGATAAAGATGTGATAATGCCTTGTAACATAAGCAGGGGTAATGACCAGTATGGAGCAGGGCTGTTACAATTTTTATTCCTGTTGCTTGTACTTACAGAAATGTTGCTATCTGACTTTTTTTGGTGCATCAGATTCTGAAGATTAATGGGAATTCAGTGACCCTAAAGGAGGCTGCATGCTCTATTAGTGGGAAGGATGATTATCTGCTGTAAGCAAGGTGTGAATAATTAAGTGCTTTTTCTGGTCTGTTCTATGGCTTCAGACAGTCTATATTTTTGCCAGCTTTAGTGTTGTCCTAGAGACCATGGTGTTTTGTAGGTAGGCAAGATTTTTTCTTTAACAGCTAATTAAAAAGAGCACAGAATCTTCCTCATCCCACTTTCCTGTTTCACTTTAATATAAAAATACAATTGTGATTATGTTCAAAGAGAAGTCTTGAAGACAAAACACTGATATAGAAATTTTGCAGCAGTCTGCTTTGGACGGTGTTATTCCTGTCAGCCTGTAAAGTGCAGACTGGTGTGCATAGTTACAGTATCACAAGTATTTATTTCCGTCCCATTGCTAGTACTCTCCTAACCAATCCTAACCAACCTTGCCAGGCACTCCAGGAGGCATTACCAGTGAGATAATCTCCTTTCCCACCAATCCAGTACATTTCTAATCCCTGCTAAGTACTGCATTGCCTCCTCATCAATGAGCTGTGGTTCTGAGAGGTTTGATTACTGTTCCCATAAAGGGAAGAATGCCAGCACAACTGAAAGATTCATGCTGCCAGAAGGAGTCTAGAAGACAGCTTGGAGAGTCCTAGGCTCACTTAGTGAAGCCTGGGAAAGTCTGGAGCCCATGTGCTATGCCCTGCAGTTTCAGGTCCTTCCTTCATTCTTCCAGCTTAGAGTTAATAAATCCTCCTGTTTGCTAGCCAGAAAGGAAAGTGCTTTAGGGATTTAGTGAAATGTTTCATTTCTTCCATGTTAGGTCTTTTAGGAGATGGAAAGAACAGAAGAATATCAAGGTATTATGTGGGCTTTGCTGGCTTTTGGTTTTGGCTTGTTTTTGTTTTTTAACTGAAGCCATCAGAAAAGTCAGTGTTTATTTACAGATACTCTTGGAGAATGAAGAGCTGCTTTGCTTTATATATATATATAATTTTAAAAGATAAAACACTGGTAAAAATACACAGGAAATTCTGTGGTGTTTAAGCATTTAGGTTTGTTAAAATTCTTTTGGGGTTTTTGTAAGTTGTTCAGGGGACTGGGGGAGAATATTTAGCTTCTTCACAGATGAGAATAAAGAGCAGATGTGAGTGGGTAGAAAAACAAAGAGTTTTTCAGCCAGTCATCAATATACATTTGTTCAAAGTAAAAATGCCGAGAGTGGGTATATAAAGCATCGCGTCTCTGTCTGTAAAATCAAAAGTACACTGTGATATTCAGCTTTCAGCTTGCAGTTGCATATGAATAGGAAATATATTCCTATATGAAAATGTATTTCCTAAGTGTATTGCATAGGAAAAATTTCTTCTCTGAAAGGCTTGTCAAGCACTGGAAAAGGCTGCCTAGGGAAGTGGTTGAGTCACCATCCCTGCAGGTATTTAAAAGACACATATTGTGGAGCTTGGCAACACGGATTAGTGGTGGACTTGGCACTGCTGGGTTAATGGCTGGACTTGATGATCAAAAAAAGGTTGATTCTGTGATTGAGTGAAGCTCTGTGGAAAGACTGAAAAGTGTTTCTTTTAGCAAGATGATACAATTTCTAGAATGTGGCAGCAGTAGACAGTACATTTTGTTTTGAGCAACATATTTAGAAAACTAAATTTTTTTCAAGTATTTATAACCTGTGTTCCCAAGAAACTTAGAATTATAATTAGGATTATTAGAAGGACCTCTAATAATTCTTAATTTACTAAACTATTTCAGCTGTATTTAACAGAGGAGTTATCTCAAAGATCCTAAAGAGATTTAGCTCTCTCAGATAGTCATTTAAGGTCCTATTATAGTGAATAGAGGATGTCTGTAGAGTAATTCAATCCATTTAGACATAGGTAGCATAAAATATTTTCTTGGTATCAAGCACTACCGGGAAAATAATTAAAAAAAGAGATTAGTCATCAGGGACCCTGGCAGTCAGCAAGCTATAAAAACCTGAATGAAAGAGAAGAATACAAATGCAAATTCTGGAGTGATGAACAAGGAATCACAGAGGATTTTCTGTGTTGAAAAATTGCAGTAATTGTTGCAGATGGCTTGCACTATTTTTGCTTTGGAATTAGAATTGTACTGATGAATAATTTCTTTCTTTCTTTTCTTTAAAAAAAACCCTACACCATTTAAATATACTGTTATCATTCTGAAGTCCTTATACTGATATAATCTTTTTTTTTTTTTTTTTTTTTTTAATTGAGAGAAATTATGTAGATGTCACATAGATGACAGAACCAATACCTTAAACACAGGAAATCTTACTGCCAGGGTTTAGAAAATATTTTGTGTGTACTGAAGGCAGATTAAAAATAACAGTGACAAGCACAAGGGAGTTCCAACAGTGAAAACTGTTTGGTTGGTAATTTCCTTTATGTCCCAATGAATAATACAAATGTCATACAGTACTTCAGAAATGATTACAGAAGGAATGCATTCTCTCTAAAGTATAACATGATGTGAATTTTACTTGCTTCTTTTAAACACGCTGCTTTCATTTGTTTGCATTTTTTCATAAAATGAGTTTTGGTAAAATACATGTTCTCTGGGAACCATAGTTTCCCATATATGCAGAAAGAAAACTATTCCTTTCTCTCTCACCATTTCTGCAGGAACAAATCCCTAGATAGCAGCTTTAGTATGCAAATACTGAAAAGCATACTGCAAAATCAGTTCAGAAGAGCACAGTCCCAATAACATTGCCTTAGCAACGCTCTAGTTAAGATTAGCCCAGGAACCAGGGCTTCTGTGATAAATCACCATTTTTTCATAATGTCCAGCACCATAGATGAGGAAATTCTGACATTAAAGGCCAGATACTTGCTTTGCAAAGCTGCCTTTCTGGAAGGACAGCGAGCACAGAACTGATAGCCTCACACAACGCCCTTAGGGTTTTTGCTGTCAGTTTTTAACTATAAGCAGAATGTGTGGCAGTGTCACAGTGGAGACATACGTGACTGCAATATGGCAGGAAGGGAATCTTGGGTTTGTGAAAACAGGCAGTGATGGCTTTGTATTTCCATGGGTGCTGATAACCGCCTATAGGGAACATCAGCACTTACAAAGGCATAGGAAATGTTGACAATTCTCCCAGCAAGTGACTGTTAAATGAACCTTTTTGCTCTTCCTGGATTAAATCGTCAGTGACTGTATGGAAAGTGGAAATCTGGTATCCTAGCTTTTCATGAAACTTGGAAGTATTTTGGAGAAAGTTTTGTCTCCGGTCTGACTGCCCTAAACTGTTATCTTGCCTCCTCACACACTTCCCCTTCCTACTCCTCTCATTTGACCTTGAATAAATACTTTGAATGCCTCCAGGAGACCTTTTAGATTTGAAATTTTTTCTTTTTCTTGTCAAGTTGGCATTAGTTGTTCCTCCTGGTGGCCTTGCTTAAACCAGAGACTGTTTTACTCAAATCACTTTGTGGTGTGACCAGAGGCAGAATACACTGTGTGTTTCAAAGAAAACAATCAGAGAAAAATCTTGGAGTCAAGTGACTTTCCTATCTGTCTGTTCTCAAGTATTTCTTAGCAATTGATGGGCATTCTGGAATATCTTCCAGAGAAAACGTGTTATTGATGCAGCCTTTTCCAGGCCTACCAGGAGAGATGCTAAGTGAAACATTTCATAGTCAGCAACACCTTGTTCTATCAATCTGAACCACAGCGCTGGAGGTCTCCGTTTTAGCTTCCCGTGCCCAGGTGAGCGGATAACCCCCGCGAGCAATGTGTGAGCCCACTGAAATAAGGGTGTAGGAAGCGAGCATCCCGCCCCTATTACAGTGCACTAGAGCAGCTTCCTCCGCCCCGGGTCTGGTTTGGCATCTCAGAATGCTGCTGGCCACAAGGGGGCACTTGGCATTTAGGCAACGACTGGGAGCCTTTCCTCGCCTGCCCCGACGCTTTCACGGGATCGAGTGCACGTTGCACGAAGAAATACGCTATGCTAAATAATTCTCAGGTATCAATTTTTCTGTAATATATGACTCATGAATTTATTGGTATCAATATAAAATCTGTTTCCATTTTAGTAAAACTGAAGATGTATTATTAGTTTTTGCTCCTAATGAGTTTACAACTATGTTAAAGGATTCCATTAAATCAGCTGGTGAATGTGAGCTCCATGTTGGAGGGAAGGGAGCTTATTTTCTTAACAAAACTTCGTTTAAATAAAATGTCAAGTAGAATGGGTTGCAAAAGGCTTCTTTTGTTGCTTTTTTTTTTTTTTCCAACACAACAGACAGATACACTGCTGCTGTTCTAACTCATGGAGAAAAATTAAAGAGGAAGCAAATTGCCATAAAGATCAATAGTCTGCACAAGCAGAGCTCTGATGAAAACAAGTTTGAACTGCTTGATGATGTCATCGATTTTTCACCTTGTCTGTTGTGAAATGATTGTTAGAAATTGTCACCCCTGTTGCCACTGAGAGCAGGGCATGGAAAAATCCAGAATGAGGGCAATTTATGTGGGTGGCCTTAAAATTCACTTGCAGTTTCTTTCAAAATAATTTCATTTTCTTGCAGTGCTAAGCCAAATGTGTAACTTCAGTCAAGTGAAAAGGATATGGTGTGAAAAAAAGAACTAGAGAGTTGGTGTTCCCTTCATGAAACTCTGGCCTTCGTCATAGCTGGACACAAGATTAATGTATCTTTGCTCTGAGAGTGAATCATGCTAAGCACTGCAAAATTCTGTTATATAAAGGAAGTATTCATTTAAAAGCTCAGTGTGTCTTTTAGCTTTTTATCAGCTTGCTCAGAGTGGTTTGACATGGATGCTGTATTGAAAACTAAGGATTTTAAATTCAGGTTAAATGCCTTAGTCAGCTTATGTCTCCTTTTCAGGCATGTGATGTCCAGCTATTCAAAGCTTAGTAGAAGAATCTGTAATGAATCTATCGTAAAAAAAAAAAAGTCATTCAGGATTTAGTTAAACTACTTCTAAAAATTTTTTCCAGAACTTATACTGGTTCATCCTGGAGTTTTGTTGACAATTTCTTGTTCTGAGAGAAATCTGCATAGCTGGGAAGCTCCTTCTGGTTCTCTTGAGCTCTCACTCGTCCTTCCTTTGTTTTCAGGCTTTTTTGTGATATAAGAACTCTGCTATCAATTGGTGTTACTGTATGCTTAAGTTGCATTTTCTGTGGACTTTTGTGTTGTTTTACAGTATTAAGCTCTAAGCTGATTATACAACCATGATCATAGACTACTGAATCTGTTTTGGTGAGGTTCCTTTCTGTATGCTTCCCACAGAATTCAGGAAAGTCAAATCCAGCTCTTAAAGATTTGGCTGCATTTATATGCTGTTGTTTCTCACTTCTGGGTTTGTATTGATGTACAACAGCTAAAATCTTCAGATATACAAGGACTCTTCTACTTGGCCAATTACTGCCTCGAAAATAGGAGTGGGAGTTAACATACAAGCAGTCCTAGCTAAAGTAGACATCTAGAACCTCTCTAAAGTATTTGTCCTTTAAAGTTTCTTGGTGTCTGGTTTTGACATTGCATTCTATAGTGTTTGGGGACTTGAAGAGGTCTTCTAGTTGAGCAAGAATATCTGTGTCATGAGATTTCCACAAAAACTTCAGTACTGCCACACTGAGCTCTGAATCATCAATTAGGCTCATGGATGCAGGAATAGAAGTTCTTAGGCTGACTTAGCTGAGTAAGTTTTCTAAGTATTAGCTGTGGGGAAGGCAGCCAGACTGGCATTCAAACAGATTGCATTTTAGAGATGGAAAACTAATGGGAAGTTAGTAAGAAAAATCTAACAAGTGTGCCTGAAATCCTGCCTTCTTTCCAGAAACAGATATGACCTTTCAGCCTTTCTCACTTTTTCCATCTCCTCCATGGAAATATTTGCATTTCTGACTCATTGACAGTCTGGCTTCAAAAATTATCTCAGCACTGGTTAAGTGTGATGGTGGCAAGGACACTCTCAGGCTATCGGATGTGAGGATGCAAGCTCTTGAGGAAGCAGAGGACTACAATGTAACTCAACTAGTTTATTTCTGAGGTAAATTTTAGGCTGTTAGAAAAGGCTTTCTTCTTCAGGTAATATGCGTAGAGCATCCTTGCCAGGTTGTGTGTGCCCCATTAGAGGAATGACCACGGGAAGCTTTGTGTTGAGAGTACATGAAGACTTTCAGCAGCAAACCAGGCAGCTCCATTCAGCTTGTGCTTGTGAGCGACCACAGCAGCAAGAGCTCAGATGCCTCCCTGTCATTTGAAAAAGGCAGATGTGAAAAATGTAAGGCATTGCATAAACTGTTTTTTAGCACTAGGATGTTAAATTCTGCCTGAAGTGCAATTTCAGCTCCAGTCCTACTTTGATTTTGGGTTTCACTTCCCAATCTGTAAATTTTGAGTAGTTCATAGCTTTCTTATTTCACAAGAGATTTGTAAGCTTGGGTTTATTACAATTTATGAGGTAGAGATGGTAACTGTATACTTTTAGTCACATTTTCAACCTATTTCCGTCTGCTTGCTCATCAAAAGCAGTGTAGTGCACTGTTTGTTTGCTTGCATTTGGATTGCATCCTTGCTCCAGAGCTGAATGAATGCCCAGGCATCTGCAGTGGACCAGCTGCATTGGCACCAAGAAATAGACAGTGCATCTAAAAGGACTAATGAAAAAAGATCTAAAAGTAGTTTACTTCGTAACTGAAAGAACTCAAAGAAATTAGATGAGTACCATCACTGAGGAGATATCAAATTGCTCTATTGTAAGTAACAGCTGCAACACCAAGTCTTGCTGTCTTATATAACACTGTTGGACAATCTAATAAGAAAATAAATAGTGTGCATACATAGAACAAATCTGGAGAGCAGCATGAACTTTTGTATTTACTATATTTGAGCTTGCTGTGGTGATACAAAACATGTAGTAGGTGGTACAAAAGATGTTGTAAAAAATATGCTTACACATGGTTATAATCTTTAATGTGCAGTGAGGTCAAAGAAATTTAGTTTCCTAATTTGACAATGCTGAGGTCTTCTCTGTCTTGTTTAATTCTGTAGACAATGATGTTGAAATGAAGTAACACATGACCCTAGTGGAATTAAGCCAAATCTTCTCTTTAATCTTCAGTTTACTTTTTCTCTTTGAATTGGCCAACATTGCCTGACTTGACTGTAGGAGCCTTCTGTATATGGACAAAGATTTCATCTGCATCCAAGGTACTTCTGCTTTAATTAGGAAAAAGCCCCCTGCAACAACCCCTCAATTCTTTTCATGTCTCCAGTATGCCTGTTGTAACAGATTAGAGTTAATAACCATTCAATCAGGGGCAAAATATTCTTCAAAGATACAGCTCTTCTGTATCTTTTTTTCTTTTGAACAGTGAGAGGGGTTATTTTCTCTTGTAACATGTTTTAAAAGTACTGTGCCTTTTGCCATGCTCCTGCAAAATCTTTATTTTAACAGAAATCATTCCTAGGGAAATCTTCATGAAGCCTAGAATTTTTTACATTAAAAATAAAATTTGGAGCCAAATAAGTAGCATGTTATGCAGAAAATTATGTAAAAGAATAAAAGTTGCAATAATTGGCAGATGCTAGAAAAGACTGGAGATTCAAAACAGGCAGATGTAATTTTTTTACCAGCAGCAAGCATTCATAAACTCTCTGAGAAATGAACCATATATGGATATTGGCCTTCTGGATCTGAGATTAGCTTGATAAATAGGGGAAAATTTAAAAATTCCCATGGAAAAAGAGGAGGAAAATATTTTGAGAATTGTTATCTTCTTTCAGTGTTTATCCAGAAAATCTGGTAAACAAAGGCCTAACAAAGCATTATGGTCATGAGAAGAAATAACTGGTTATTTAGGGTATGGTCAAGTGATCAGTATAGAAAGGAAAGGATTCCTCTACTCTGACTAAGGAGGTGTTTGTGTTAGAAATAAAAAGAAACAAAAATTCCAAAACGGTTACTTAATTTACACAGGGGACCTAAGCAAACAAATGGAAGAACCTGACTAACCAGGAATGTAATAGCATTGATAGCAAAAACATGAAGGGATAACAAGTATTAAAGGTACACACTTGCCTGGAAAGAACAAAACAGAGATAGATGTGGTATGCAGCAGATGTGAGAGACTTTGACAATAATGTTGTTGATTCTTTCTTCATCAGCTCTTTGGATGAATTCATCTTGAGGATGGATTGGAAAACAAAGTTTAGTCACAGTAATATTGGGAAATAATATTGAAATGTACACTGAAACAGTATGACTCAAATATTAGGATGCAAATATTTACTTTTCTACATATAGCTGCCTACCTCTTGACTAGGTCTTTTAATTCCTACTATTGGCGTTTACAGGTCCTATTAATACAGTCAGCTAAGTAAAGAGATTTGTATCTAGATTTGTTTGGTAGGCATCTTCAATGGAATAATTATGAAAACAAAGGGTTTTGAAGATGTTTCAGTTCACAGTTGCCCAGTACTGCTCTGTAAGGGCACGTGTCTTGTGTAACCCATGTGTGATATCTGCCACACATGAATGCCTTGGAATCTCTAGAACATCTCAGATGGGACTGAGTTGAGCTCTTCAGTTTCTTAGCTGAATGAATCACAGCACATCATTGATAGTCTTCACTGTGACCCTTAGTAGGAGTTCAGTTCACATTTGGACACTCAAAAATAGATACCCTCACCTCAGACTGAATCTCATCCAGTCAAATATAAATATAAATATAGTATTTAGATGGATGAATTTGGATATAATATTATTAGATTGCTGCCAGAAATTGCATGATATGCTATACTTGTAAATAAAGACTAAAAACCAAGTGCTAATAATGATGAGGCACAAAATTCAGTGGACAATTAACACATTTTATCAGAAAATACTAGATAAAAGGGAGACAGTGATATTTTATTTTTTAAAATCTACAAGAACATTGCAGGAAAGACAAAAAACCTGTCAGATCAAGTGATTATGAATTCATTCACTTTAAATTAAATATGTATATATTGTCTAAGTTTTAAGTAAAGGCAGAAACAATAAAATGCAGGACAAATGAAAAAATAGCTAAGTGTCAGCAAATGCTTGGAAGAAGAAATGACAATAATCAAATCCTAAGGAAACTCAAAGAGCTGGATATGCTTAAAATGAGGTAAATGGGTAATCCATATCTGAAAGGACTGGCTTGTCACATCACTGATCTGATAGCTAGTAGTTCTAATAAGCATGTGCACATTGTGTGCACTGCAGAAAAGCACCTTTTTTTTCCAGTTTTAAGATAAAGAGAGGAACAGTTGTTGCAAAATGAAATTGAAACATGGATATATTAAAAGGGTGGGCAGACCTGTTAACATTCTGTGATAAAACAATAGATTTTCTGTCACAGGAAATATAGTAATCTTGTTCACTGTGACCTCTGATATTGTCACATGGGAAGTGACTGATTAATTTGGAGAAAATGAAAATGAGTAGATTTGTTAAAGGAGTAAAGAGCTGGCAAATGGAACATGATAGTGGTGATTAGTGAAGGATCTTCTGGGAGAGTACAAGCAGAGGACCAGGTTTAGGATGAATCTTAATATTTAATGCATGACCTTGATACACAAAGTAGAATTAGATTGTGATATCTCTCTACTGAAACCAATTATATAATATAATTGGGATCTGGATGTGGTTTAGAAAAAGACAGTGAAGACTAGATTATTAAAAAATGTGAGTAAAATTTAATAGTGTAGACCAAAGGATTTGGAAAATAGTAAAGAAATTGCATTATGAATTGAGAACTGATACCTCTGCAGAGGAGCATCTGGGTATTCTAGCTGATGCTTTGTTGACTGTGAGCCATCATTGTGCAGCTGTGCAAAAGGAAAATGCAATCCTAAAATTTATATAGGTAAAGAAGATCACTGATATTGTCCAAGTCAGTGAGATGACTTTTGCAGTACTGCATACTGTAGGCCAGTTCTTTTCTCCAGACATAAGAAGGTTGAGCTCCAGCCTGATATACAAAATAATTACTAGGATGATTAGATGAAAGGACAGCCTGCTGTGGGGAAGATAATTTTTGCAGTTCAGCTTAATCATCCTAGTAAAATGAATGTGGAAAAAAGATGCTCATATCTTCAGTCTATGCATTCTGGGGACAAACACCAGGGAGGAAGAAGAACAGTCATTTTAAAACACATTTTAGTGCAAGAACAAACAGGTATAAACTGACCCTGAATTATCATAGAATCATAAAATGATTTGGGTTGGAAGGGACCTTAAAGATCATTAATTCCAACTCGCCTGCCATGGCCAGGGACATTTTACACTAGATTGCCTTGCTCAGAGTTCCATCCAACCTTGAACACTTCCAGGGAAGGGGCATAGACAACTTATCTGGGCAACCTGTGCCTGTGCCTCACCACCCTCACAGTAAAAAATTTCTTCCTAATATATAATTTAAGCCTGCACTCTTTCACTTTAAAGCTATTAGCCCTTGTCCTGTTACTACATACCTTTGTAAAAAGGCCCTCTCCAGCTCTCTTGTTGGCCCCCTTCAGGTACTGGAAGGTGCTATAAGGTCTCCCCAGAGCCCTCTCTTACCCAGGCAGAACAATCCCATCTGTCTCAGCCTGTCTTCAGAGGAGAGGTGCTCCAGCCCTGTGATTTTTGTGGTCCTTCTCTGTTGCAGCAAGTTGACATCCTTATCTTGGGAGCCCCCAAGTTGGATGCAGTACTCCAGGTGGGGTCTCAAGAGAGCAGAGCAGAGGAGGGCAGTCATCTCCCTCGATCTGCTGGCCACACTTCTTATGATGCAGCCCAGGACACAGTTGGCTTTCTGGACTGCAAGCCATATTACCAGATTATGCAAGATTTTCATCTTCCAACACCCTCAAGTCCTCCTTCTCAAGACCACTCTCAATCTCTGAAAAGGATACACGTTCTTCCTATACTTGCTATTATCACTGACACACCTATAGAAGCTTTTCTTGTTGCCCTTGACATCCCTGGCCATATTTAGTTCTGTCAGGGCTGTAGCTTTCCTAAGCTGATCCCTTACTGTTCAAACAGTCACTGTATTCCTCCCAGGCTACCAGTCTATGTTTCTACTTTTTCCTGACTTCCTTTTTGTGTTTGAATTTGTTCAGGAGCTCCTTGTCCATCCATGCAGGCCTTCTGGCATGTTTGCCCAAATTCCTCTTTGTTGTAATGCAGTGTTCCCGAGCTTGGAGGAGGAAACCCTACATTAGAGCCTTCCATAGGAATGTGTCCACTGGATGGAATGGATCAAATTATGAATGGGATTATGAAAAGCACTTTCCTGTGTTAGAAGTAGAGGAGGACCTGCTTGGGTTTTACTTCCATTACACAGCAAGCAAAGATTTGGCCAGTGCCAGTAACCAAAAAGGGACTCTACTGCTGTTACTCATTGCAGGTGTAGACAAGGTAGATGGCTGCACACCTAAAACACACCCAAGTTTCCCCACAAAGTACTGCTTTCTAGCCAATTTGGTATGAGTTACCTTTGATGTCCCACTTCAACCAGCCCAGCAGCTCTCTCACCAAGTGGTTTGAAAATAGATGTGCTGATAAGATGTGAAATCTTCTTCCTACTAAAAAGGAGCCAACAGCAGGAATTTTGGTCAGAACTGAGGAGCACTTCTGACTGGTCACCACAAGGTGACTTTGCTAAGCTGACAAGGAGCAGCAACGTGGAAAACTGTACCTGCATCATTTTAACACAGTGGAAATGTGTAGTGCATAGCTGGTAACTATAGCATATGGTTAATTGCTTTTCTCTCTGCAGTGTGCCAGCCAGAGCCATGAAAACAAAAAATGCACAGGATCCAAAGAGAATCACAAACACTATAATGCTTGAATAATGCTTGAAGCACTATGTTGATGACATCTTTCTACAGAATGGAAATAGTTGTAAAACACTGTTTTATGTACCATAACCACAGGGTTCCTTAAAGGAGGTTCTTAAACAGCTAGAAGAAGAGAAGAAAAGTCTCCAGAATCAGCTAAAGAACTATGAACTTAGACTAGAGCAAGAAGCAAAGGTTTGTAATCATTCTATCCCTCTAGACTATAAAAGCTGTTATATTGTGTGACAGACAGTGTATGTGGGACACACAATAGAAGAGTTCCAGCAAATGTGTCACTGGAATAAGGCTCTGCTGTATATTTGAATCTTCTGTATGATTCAGCTTTTAAAATTTGTGCTTAGTGATAGCCTGTATCTTGTTTTGACTGTAGGCTTACCACAAAGCTAATGATGAGCGGCGCATGTACCTCTCAGAGATCTTACAGGTAAGGGAATGTGTGACTCAGTAACTTTTAATCCTTTCTTAATATAACAACAGCATCTGTTAATGCCATTAGATCAGGGTGTTTTATCACTTCATTTGTATGCCAAATATGTTAAAAAAGCCGCTTTTTAAAAATTTTAAGGGCCATAAATTGAAAGGTTGCTGCAGTTAATTTATCTAAAATACTCTTTTTGCTTTTGTATCAATTGGAGTTTCAGCATTCCCTAGAACAGTTGAAGTGCCCTTAACTGAGAAAACTGAAACAATTTTCTGATGCTCAGCTATCCATTAGTCACAAGACTGCTATGCAGTTGAAAAGAACAGAAGCAAATTACCAGCAGTAGTGACACCCACCTTAAGCAGTAATTCCTCATTTTCATATTTCTCCTTTTTTTTCTTTTAAGGACAAACTATCCAACCAGTTCAGAATGAAATACAATACATATTTCTAATGACTTTATAAAATAGGGATAAGACACCTTGTTTTGGTGAAGTCATGGGTTAAATTTTATTGCAGCAAATTATGTAATACATAAAAATTTTATACTATGAGCCGGAGGAACCTGTAAAGGAATCTTTAAAGATTTGTAGTACGTATTATTTGGGAAAAGCTCTAAATTCCTAAATAATGTAAAAGTAATAGCTTAGTGTGAAATTCAAGAATGGCTGTCACTGAATCCCTTTCATAGCTAACTGGGGTAAAAGCCTGTAATTAGCAGTGTTTCCATGTGTCTGCGCAGTGGGTAACTGATTCCCTTGCATGGTTCATTGCTGCTTTGGGAAATCTGAAAGAATTGCTTAAATGAACTTTCCAGCATGAAGCCAAGAAAAGCCTGGGAAATGCTCATGATAACTGTTAGTATCTTCATATTAACAGAGAAACTGAGAACTTCTGGAAGAAAAAGTAGGAAATAAAAGCAGATTTTATTACTGAACATGCTAGCAAGAGGAGTGCCTATGTTCAGCTTCCTATAAAAACACTTAAAATATGCATAAAACACCATCTGAAGTGAGGTATATGCACTGGTATGTTGCATAGTGGGGCACTGGGGTCTAGGATTTTGCCATCAACACTCAAGGTAGTTAGTGCATCATATTTTCAGCAATTAATTATTTACTCACATGATTTCAGTATCATATAAGAGCAAAATAGTCCTCCTAAGATTAATATTCCTCTTCAGATGTCTAAATGTCAAATAGCCATTCTAAACTAGCTGTAGAGGAATCCTCTGCAATCTGTGGAGAAAGAATCATGTGTAAGGCACAAAGTATCACATCTGTTTAGGTCAAGATGAAATTAATTTCCCCAGGGACTTATATGTCCCTTCTCCTGAGCTCTAGGCAGAGCCTAAATGAGTAGTTTAGATTAAACAGCTTGTACATTGCTGATCTGAGCATGGCTGTTGCCCTACCTGTGCTGGAGCAGCCCCCACACCTCAGCTCCTGTGTGCACTTTTGAGCACCTCAGTATAAGAAGGGCATCAAACTACTCGAGTGCCTCCCGGGGAGGGTGAACAATGTGGTGAAAGGCCTCAAGGGCAAGGTTTGTGAGGAGCAGCTGAGGTCACTATGTTGGTTCAGCTGGGATGAGAGAAGGCTGAGGATTGACCTCATTGCTGAGCAGTGACCTCAGCACACACTACACCTTCCTCCAGGGACAGCAGAGGGGAAGGTGCTGATCTCCTCTCTGGGGTGACCACTGAAAGGAAATGAGGAAAGGGAGTGAAGCTGCACGAGGGGAAGTGCAAAGTGACCATTAGGAAAAGAGTCTTCATTGAAAAGGTGGTCAATCACTGGATCATGATCCCCAGGGAACTGGTCATAGCACCAAGCCTGTCAGACTTGGTGTTTCTTATGGGTCCCTTCCAACTTGAGATATTCTGTGATACTGTGATTTACTGTTGGTTTCAAAAGAATCAGTGGTTTATCTGTTCCCTTCAGGCCGCCTTCTACTATGACTTTTATTTGACTTTTATATTATTTTAAAATCTGCATATGTATGCCCTCTCTTTTAACAGTTTGTTTTAACAATAGAGGCAGATGTAAACATACATTCACTCCAGACTCTTTCAACTGTGTTAAAATGTCAGTGTTCTAGAGTCTGCACACTAATATTGGCTACTGTTGAATTAGAAGGATTTACCCATAGGCTAACATTTTCCATACCTTTCACAGTAAATATATCAAAGGGTATTGCTATCCTGTGACAACAGTGTATTCTAGTGACACCCTCATATTTACAGAGTGTTATTTTAAGCCTTTGTTTCCTCCATTATGTTTTTAATTTTTTATAGCTCACAGTAAAAAAATATGTTAAAAATGTAAAAAATAATAGAATGGAAGTTTTTTACTGGTAGGTATTAAAAAATCCCAGGTGTTTTAGGTTTTTCCTGCTTTGTTTTGTATCCCCTCTGAAGTCTGGGGCAGAAGCAGAAGAGAAAGATGCTTCTGAGCAGCCATGTCTTTTATTTACCTTTTAATTACTGAGTGCTTTTCAGCTTTTTTTTATATTTACAAAATATGCTTATCTTCTGAGTGCTTTTGATGTTTATCTTGTCTGTTCCATAAGGGTATAGTCAGGTTTAAATGGTAGTTTTAAAATAAATTAAAAATTTCACAATCTTGAGAACTCACGCTAGAGACACAAATGGTTTATGGTGTATTCTTATTTACTTTTGTTTTGTTTTCAATTTGACAAAGCATTGGTTTGGGATTTGAACTTCAAAAATCTTAAAGGCACTCTCTGGTGTTATTCTGAAATCTGTTTGAGAAGCAAGCAAAGAGCTGTAGCTGCTCTTTAAAAAGGCCATTCTTTCAGGCCAGATTTTTGCCACAAACTGTTGCTTGCATAGTGGAATCTAACTTGTGACTAGGATTTTTTTTGCATAAAAGGCCCAGGGTTGTAGATTTCTACATCTGGAAAGCTGTTTGTGCAGCAATGGCTGATTTTAGTTGGGATAGGCCTGGAAGAAATGGTACCAGCAAAAACAGATCTATGGATAATAATCATAGATACCAGCACTCTTACATAAATTATAAAAACAGTGAAGGCAATCTTGGCACTGCTCTTGCCTCATGTGCCACAGAATCTCATCTGCACAGATATGATAAGATGGTAAATTATACTAGCCATCATCCTTAATACTGGAATTCCTTGAGTACAAAAATTTCTTGCCTTCAAAAAGTAAATCTGTGCAAATCCTATTTACTTCTGTAACTGTCATTATGGCTAGAATTTAACTTGTTTTGTAAAAATTTGGCTGTTGCAGACCTCAGTTAAACTTAAAACTGTTGAAAGGCAAAAACCAGATGCTCTGACTGGCAAGGGAGAAAAACAGATACTGAGGTAAATTTCCTTTACATTCCCTGTTTTTGGGTTTTTTTATTTTTTGCTAAGTACTGTGTTTTGAACATTGCAACTTTCTGTTCATGATAAATATCACAGAACATAATCTCACTGACAAAGTATTGCTCAACATAATTTTGATACTGCTTTTCAATCAGTTTTATTTAATGCAAATGTTGAAAATACATATGTTTACATCATTGTTTAACAGATTTTTGTTTAGCTATATGGGTTAGAAAAATAAATTTGAAACCAGTCACCTGCTTTGAGATATATAGTAATAAAATTAATTTCTGTTTGCAATGCTTGTGAATAAGCTTGAAACTGGAGATCTATTTTTTATCTGAACTGAATATGTTAAGAATATAAAGTGTGAAGGATATAGGGAGTCATATCAAAATTTTGTTGGACCCAGTAACCTGCTTCCAGTGCCTGCAAAAGTGTGGAAGCAAGCAGGTATAATACGTGATTTTGGAACTCTCCCAAATACTTTACATTTGGAGATTTCCTGAGGTAGTATGGTTTCTATGTATTTAGTGTCTCACAGTAAATACTCTTCTAAAAAACCCACTCACCTATATTATTAAAGTGGGCATACACAATATATACTGGTATCATCTAAAAATGTAATGAGTAAATTATAAACATGAAATTGTGTAGACATATTTGCTTACCAGCCTTTTCCTTTCATTCTGTGTAAGCACCAAATCCCAGAATTTCATAAACTGGAGCTGTGAATCTTCATGTTCCAGGAGAGGATATTAGTAGAATATGAATTAATGCAGTAATATGAATTCACTTCTATGACTGAAGTTTCTCAATACATAAAAAGCACTGTGTGGGTTTGAAGTGCCCCACATGCCACTCTATCACTTCTGGCCACGGTGATATGTAACACGGTTCATATGAAGAAGGTCAGAAAGCTAGAACCAGGAGGATTCACTGCCTCTGCAGTGAGATTAAATATCATCAGCCAGATACTGAGGTCTGCTGAGGGTTAGCACTGATCTGTGATTATGGTGGGGTTTTTTTACAATCTATTTTAGTAGACCATTACTTACCCTGAAATTATATGACACTGTGTTTCTGTAATTTTCTTTATATCAAACAAAAGAAAGGCAAGTGTAACAGAAAAGAAAGTGTCCTCTAACTGCTGTTCTCAGAAGATGTGTAGTATAACAAAATATCCCCTTTCAGTCCATTTTCCATAAGAGGATTTTTTTTAACTTTTCAATATGCTTGAAACACATGAAGACAATCATTCATCCTTTAAACTGTCCTCAGTACAAAAGGACCTAGTTTTCAAAGGACTGACTTTTATAACTGGTGACTTAGAACTTTCAGGACAAGCTTAGATCTTTGCTGGCAACATGGATGTAAGAATGGGGATTCAGCATAGTTGTATTTCAAGAAAGTACTAGAATATAAGTATGCACTCCTTGAACTTCACAAGGTAACTACAGCCATTGTTATATTATTCCTTTTTAATTATGTTTTGATTTGTAGCTTGGGGGTTGTTTGTTCAAGCCCATATTAATGAGAAATAATTTCACTGAAATAAGAGAAGACGTGCATGTTCTTGAGAATAATTTGAAAATTTCTGTCTGGAGTTCTTACCTCACCTCTGTTGCCCTTTTATAAAATACCTGCGCTGGAATTCAAATTATACTAAGAAACTGCTTAATGCTTGTTTTAACTATAGGAACAGGTATGGAAAGCCCAATCTGTGTACTAAAGCAAAACTGTAAACATTTTTGGGTGGTAATTGTGAACGCTAATTGTTGATGCATTCAGTTTCCTGGCTGTCCCGACACAAAAGCAAATTCAGTAGAGGTCCTTTTTGTGGTTATTCACAGGACAAGAAGATAGGCTAGCTGACAGTTGGGAAGAACATGGATGTCTTGATGGCTCATATCTCTGATGCAGTCTGAGCAGCCAATTTATTGTCATTCTGCCCCTTACTGTTACACTGAGACTTACGGTGGGGCTTATTAGCTCCATTTCAGCACTGCGCTGCTGCAGTTACCCAGCTTCTAAGTCCAGCTGGTTTTGAGTGGAAGAGGTTTTGCTGCCTTCAGAATTCCACACAGGCATTTTCTGTCTGCTTTGTCCAGCTGTACTGTGATCTTCAGTTTAATCAATTGATTTTGAGTAGTCAACTTATTTGATTAATTGATTGCTGAGCACACTGGGGCCTTGGATTGTGATCTTCAAAGTCTGAATATGGGCACAGTTCTCCCTTCAAGATGAAGACTGTGAGAGCTGGAACAAAGGATGTGTCAATCCCAGGAAGACTAGTGAGCTCTAGTTTTGACTTTGTTAGCTCTTTGCCCATAAATTTGAAACTTGCCCAGATACCATCATCATAGCTTCTATCACATATCTGGGTATCATGACAAATGTAATGGTGTGATGTTGGGATATGTTTTCCTTAAAAATGCCATTGCTTGAGAAAGACACTGAAGCTCTGTATGTTGTTATTAGAGTTTGCAAAATGCTGTCTGTCCTCTGCAGTAATGAACAGGAAGAAAAACAAAGGGACATTGCATAGGAGCAGAGATGCAGGCTTCTTGGTCAGGAGAATGACCTTTCCAGCTTGGGAAAGCACCATTCTTTCCCTGGAGATTTTTTTACATTCCCTCTGATTTCTTAGAAGATCAAGCTGAATTTCTAGCTGGTTTCATGTAGATGGTGTATATATCTATGATGAGTACCACTTCAAAAGTCTGCTGGCAGCATCTCCTGCAGGCATTTCTGGTGATCATGGGCTCAAGAGCCTGGCTCTCCAGAGTGGAATACCTGCAGAGAACTGTAACTACATCAACATGAAGTGTTTTTCCATTTTCTGATGGGGATTATTTAACTGATGAAAGTGTCTCTGTAGCCAGTTATCACTCTCCTAGCACCAATATTTAGTATTCTGTTCATGTACTTCAAATGACATCACTTAGTTAACAAGAATCATGAGATGAAGGTTGAGTTTGCAGAATAATTAGATGCTCTGCTAACCTGTGAACCTAGAAATATACTTGTTTTTTTCCTTTCTCAGGTTTATTAATTCACAATAGTAATCAGCTAGGCAAATACAGAAAGCATACCCATTTTTAGCAGTTAAAACTTGCAGGGAATGTGACATTTGCTGACTAACTTCACCCATTTTATTTCAGAGGAAGACACAGTGTTCCAGGAAATCCAAAGATGGTTAATCCTCAAAACCGATCAATTAAAAAGACTGTAGGAGTGAACCAGCTTCCACCACTAAAACACTGATTTAATATTAATGCCAAGAACTTCAAGTCACTTTTTAAAAAATTTAATTTAACTGAAAGTTTCTAAATTGAAAATGAAAGTATTGGTGTCTTATTGCAATGCCAGACCCAGACTGGAATGTCTTCTTGGCTGCCTTAGTGTAAGTGTTCTCTGCCTAATGGAATTGCTCTTCTACTTGCCATCTTTGTACTGGTGATCTCTGACCCTTTCCATTCTGGTTCACATCAGTGATTCTGAGCGTGAGGGTGTTGGGAGACTTGGAGAATATTTAATATCTTTATACACTGTTTAGGGCATTGAACTATTTGACTCCACAGCAGCCATTGGAAACAAACAAGCCTCTAGCATTTTTGACCTCTCAACCAAGAAGAAAGCAGACTGATGTAAGCTGAAGTATTATCTAAATATAAGATTTTTTAAAAGCTATCTTGCCGCAGATCCTGTGTTGACTTCAACTTTCTGTCTGCATGGTTTAGAAACACAGCACCATTTCCAGCTGCTTTAGGCACTAGTAATGGATAGAAATGACAGAAAAATGGAGCACTTTTTTGTTAAGAAATCTTCAGAGCCTATCTTGTGGAGGGGCTGTTTCTTTTAAACACTATATGTGTGTTATGTTTTCTGATATTGGTATGTTGCTCTTTGAAATTTGAACTCTCAGATGAACCCTTGTATTCACAGTTTGGGGGTCATAAAAATCTCTGTCTTCTTCAGTGGCACTGATCCTTGTGCTTTTAGCGTTCAAAATAGTGCCAGTCCTAAAAGTCATCTCTTCAGTGAAAGTAGAACTACTTTGTCTTTTCATTCTTAAGCATTCAATTATTATTGCAGTTTTCATTACCTACATTTTAGTCATTAAACTTCGGCAGAATTTTTTCGAGTGGCAACGGGAATAATGCTTTGGTAATGAAGCTTCAGTCCTCTGGGTTATGTCTTAAAAGCTCTTGGCAGAGCAAATGTGGTTGCTTGACTGCCCTTTATTATTTTAAGAGCATTCCTAACTCTTTGCAATGATGTTTTTTTGCCTCTTTAAGAGCAGTACTAATAGTTCCTTATTACTGGCAGCATTAAAGTGACACAGTAGTTAAACTCATAGGAAAAGATAGACCAATGGTGTCATTCTAAAATGCAGAGAGAAAAGACCTGCATCATGGTAAAGCATATTTAGTATGGAAATTCAATTTTTTCTCTTACATAGTTTGAAATTCTTTGCAGATATTTTTCATGTTATCATGATGTGCGTGGTATCATTCTTTCATAAGCAGGGTGGTCTGCCTGGCCAGCTTTTTCCTCACAGCATAGCACCGCTGGTTAAGTTAGCACTCTTCTGTTTGTGCTTTTCACATGAAAAATTTCCAAATTGTGCTGGCATTTGTCATTGTGGAGAAGGAGAGGGGAAAATCACCATAATGGTTCTATTGGCATAAAAGACAAGGGACATCTGCAGTAGTAAAGAAGATCCAGTTCTTGGATTCATGCAGCAAACATTGCCTACTGCTGTCTCTGAATCAAATGTTAGTGCACTCAAGTCTGGTCCTTGTAGCACCTCAGAATAACTGGAAACATTGCAAAATATGACAGAACATTTTTTCACAACAGGAGACTTGGATGCTTCTCTCAAGGGTAGTTCTCACTGAGGACTTAAAAAGAGGCTTTTTTTGAAGCCTAAAAAGAGACATTTATTGGTACAGGAATGACCCAGGAGAAGAGCAGACTATGTCCTATTTAGTTCCTGTTTCAGCTTGCCAGGAGCAATTTTATTTGATTCAGGATTTGAAATGCAGTAATATGATAATTAATTGCTAAAACATGTGGTGTTCGATGATTCTAATTGTATGTCCAGCTGTAATGTTCGTTGTGCGAAATGGTTATAGTTCTCTACTTGTACTCTTTGACTTACTTGGCATTTCATTTTCTTCCTGACTTTCTGCAAATAAGAATTAACCTGATAATTAAGTTTGATGACTCCAATATCTTTGCAACAGCAAAAAGAGAGTTTTGGGTTTCAAAAGTGTGGAGTCTTTTTGGACCTAAATAAAACTTTTACACTTCTAGCTTTCCCAAAACTTGCAGGAGTTTTTTGTTTGATTTGGTGGGTTTGGGTAATTGAGTGTTTTGAAATTCCTGGATTTATCTCGTGTGGGCTTTTCTTACTGTTTTGTTGTCCTATGAAGTGCGGCTCGTTGACATTTGCAGCAATGAACAAAAGCTGGCTTTAAATAATATCTGCTATATGAATACTTCAGCCCTTTTAGGATTGATTAACCCTTCAAAGCATAGCATGTAGGATTATTTTAGGCCTGGAAGACAGAATCACAGAGCTAGGTTTATTTAAAGTAGTGAAGGGAGTGTAGTGATGTCCGGTTTTACCCTGATTTCACAACAGGGTGATCTTTTGTAATGCTGCCAATGATTTCAGGATAAAGTCTGCCTCATCTAAAGTCTCTGTGCATCATACATTACACTGAAGGAATCTGAAACCAAAAATGGGAAACTGAATTCTTGACAGTTGTGGTCAGTGATTGAATGGAGCTGAACATCAGAAGAAGACGGGATCAGAGGTGAAGGTTTAAGTCTGGCCAAACTTCTTTCTTCTGCATGGAATATACTTGGGATTCCAGATATACCGGTTGTAGAGTGTAAGTGCCTTTAACTGATGGACTGGGAAATTTGATATCCTAACTCAGCACTTGAGAGTATGCTTCCTTTACATGGTTGCTCATGTAATTCCACTAATTTCAGATGAGTCATGAGTTTGTGGTAACTAAGGCATTTTATATATTTACCCATTGTGTTTCTGGAAAACATAAATTTAAAATCTCAAATGCCGGTAAGCACACATTTCTTATTTCCAAAAAAAACCCTTTCTTTTTCTTCTCTTTTAAAGTCTCATGATTAAGGATGGTATTGAGTCATGATACTTGTTTTAAATTAATCAGTTTAGCACCAGTGTACTCTTCTATGATGGAATAAAATTAAAATGTTCATTGGACAAGCATTGACTGTGTGTCTGATTATTATGTAATTGTGCAGCATAAACACAGGCTCCAGAGAACTGGGGTGATAAGCTTCCTTATGTTCAGGATATTATTAATAATAGGCAAGGTATTTTGTTGCTTAAATACTTTGTTTAGTGGGTTCTCTGTATTTAAACTGACAAGATGGTACAGCTCACAGTTTCCCTGATTCATATGATATTCCATCTCTACTGGTAAAGATGAGGTGCATAATTTAGTCTTAATAAATTTCCAGCAGAGGTGGATGCTGTGCAGGCCTTTTTACAAATGTGATGCAGCCACAGTAGCAAGCAAATAAATAAATTAATAAATAAGCAAGCAAACCTCCGTGTTATTAAGCTTCTGCTGGTTTTGCCAGACTAGTGTCAAACATAAATTGTGCTTTGAACTAACTCTGGTTGTAAGCAGATATAAGGTGTGTGGGCTAAAATCATAGCTAATTGCTACAGTTTTATCTCTTTACACACAGGTGTCACACTAATGGCAGACAGATCTAGACTGGATAATGAGGCTTTTCAAAGGTGTCAGTACCTTATTTACTTGTCAGATCAGTTTAACCCTCTCTTCCAAAAATACAAACATTGGATTTAGTTCCTTATAGGTTCCTTACAGCTTAGAATCCATTTTTCCTGCACTTCACTAATCTGTGCCATGAACTACCAGCTAAGAACCACATAGAGACCAAATGAGGCTCTCATGTCTACAGGAGCAGCGTGGGGCCAGGCTTTCCCTGTGGTTCTGGGAGCAACTCAATGCACCACCCCACAGAAAGGGATCTCCCAGGCTTCATTTCTTGGCTGGTAAAATTCCTATGCTCTGGTTCTCATGCAACTTCTCACCCCTCCCTTTGTTTCCTGGGAGAAAATGAATTCTGCTTCAGGAACCCATCTGTAAACTGGGGAGAACAGTGTGTTTCTGGTGCTGAGAAGTGTTATGAAGATAAATAAATATACCAGTGCTGGAGGGAAGCCAGATGGTAAAACCATAATGAATCTGAGCTAAATCAGATGGGTTTTCTTTTGCCTTACAATGAAGATGGATAATATTGGTGCTCTGTTGGTGCAGAAACAGCTGTGGCTTCTGCATCTCCCTGAAAAGATTTACTAGTAAAGACTGATGTCAGGGTATTTCCCGATGAACACAACCCCGTGTGACACAGTAGTGACACCAGTTGCTGTGCATGTCTTGTCATGGGGAAAAATGCCAGCCCTGAAAAGAGAAGGACCCCATGTGAGATCCAGGACATGCCTCACTCCCACATCACTCGCTACAACAGTCGCTTCCCCCTGCACCTGTCTGATCCCTCCACACAAAAAACAAATGTCCTGTGGGGAATCTGCTAAGGAATGATGTGGTGTAACAGAGCAGTGCAGACTGGGGACCAGAGAAGTTGTGCACAGCTGAAGGGTTATTTTGGGGGAAGAATGAAGGCTGTGCACTCTTGACCCGTCCTGTGCTGATTAGGAATAGGATACTGAGACATCTTAAAAAGAAGATGAAAAGCAGGAAAATTAGCCTGGGAATAATCTGTCCCAATTTGCAGCTTAATAGTCATTCACCTAAGTCTGGGCTAATCACTGTATACTCAATGAGTAGTCAATGGGAAAAAAAAAAGACAGACACCTTCTAAGTGAAACTCTTCTCATTCTAACAGATGCTTAAAATGGATCAGATGACACATCAACTAGATTTCTTTCCCCTGACTAGAAAGAGAATATAGCATGACAAATTCAGAATAACCTGTCCAGCCTGTAGAAAGGTAAGCTGAACCCTGTTCCTGTAAATGTCTTTATTTTTCTTTCTCTGGTTAGGGACAGTGACACCCAAGATCAGTAGAGGGTCCGAGCCAAGAAGTAATACTGAGCTGCAATGTGACTCTCCTTTGAGTTGATCTTTGCCTCGCACAGCAGCCCAGCACTCAACAGAGGACCTGTTCTTTAGGCATTGAATTTATTAGGATCACAAATCTATTCTCATGTTGTATCAGTACTTACAAGGACAAATTACCTTCCTTTTTTTCCTTCCCTTTGCGTACATTTGGCAAGCTCCATGTTCCTTTGGAATCAAACCAAGCTGCTGGGTTATGCTAAAAAGCCCTTCCTAAAGCCTGCGGACCTCCAGTATACAGGTGGGAAAATACAGCCCATAGATCAGTTTGCTACAGACCTTAGAAGAAAACTGATGCAATTGTGATAGGAATCAATAACCCAGAGATCAATACCTTTTTGTGTGTTCCTGTCTCTTAAAAAGCTGAGCTAAGAATTTACTAATGACAAGTCAAATTATTGCCTGGGTAAATGTGTTCTTGGAGGATTAAAATAGTTTGCAAATCCTGCCAGGCCTGCAATGGCTGACAGCATAATTTCATTAGTATAATATATTCCTAGGGCAAGAATAATATGTCCAAATACACTTAAAATGTTTGGGTGAAATCATCTGCCTTGCCTTAGGCTGCCATCAGAAATCACTTCTCAGGCCAAACCTTCAGTCTCCTCGACACCTGTACAGCTGGGATGAGCACTGCTCCTGTGCCACGACTCAGGGGCGTGTGAGAGCCTCATGTCCTTCACTGGCTGGAGAGGAGGAGAATGGAGGATGATACATCCGTGATGAGTTTTTCACTCCAGATATCTGCAGCAAAGCACCAATCCTGAGAACATATTGTGTCATGCTGTGCTCATTGCTGCCTTGGCTAATATTGTATTAATACCTCCAGTAGTTTCTGGCTATACCCACAGACATGTTAAGCTGGACAAGTAATGGGAATTCCTCACAATCCAAATCAACAAAAGGCTTGAAGGAGATAGAAGAAATCTCTCTTTCCAACCTAATCAAAATTAGAAATTAACAAAGTTGATATTATAAAATCATACTCAGTTCCTTGGCTCTGCAGTGATGCTTCAGTCACCCTGGGCTGGGCCTGACCCTGGTTCCCCTCATGGGGCCTGATGCCCAACTCCACTTGCAGGCAGATGTCCTGCCCCAGCCCTGGCTGTCCCTGTCCCCAGGGAGATGCCCCTCCTTGGTTTGTACTGCCCCTGGCTGGGGCTGTGACATGGTCCCTGCCCTGCCCTGCCCTGCCCTGCCCTGCCTTGCCTGCCTGCCTGGGGATCCCCTGCAGCTCCCAACCCCCAGTTTTAGGGGTCACTGGCTGCCACCCATCCTGTCAGATTTGCACTCTTCGGTGGTGCTGACATAAGTAACAATTTGCTGACTGCAGGACTGATTTACTTTAAGCACTTTAGCACCTGCTGTTGCTCATTATGGGATTATCATGCCCCAGATTGTTCCTGGCAGACCGGGGTTTACAGTGTTAGCACATGGCACGTGTGTAAGAGTTACCTTACAGGGGTGGCGGGTTCATGCACTTGCTCTGTCCTCTCCACGACCCTGCTTCATGCTAAGATCTCACATGTAACTGGAAGCCACATGTGACATGTGACAATCAGAAAAAAACCCCAACAATTATATCAACATGTGGGCTTTTAATGGTAGATATCAGCATTTTACAGTATCTCATGGCTCCGAATAGCAGACCACTCTCCACCATTGGGTCATTTTGTCACTGTGTGGATATCATTGCAATTAGCCTTTCCTGAGAGGCTAAGAAGGATACAAAGATGGAACTTGTGCTAAAGGTTCTGCAGACATCTGGCATTTCACACTGTCTCCTGAGCTGGCATTCAGTGGGGGAAGTTATAACAGTTTTTAGGGCACATATTCCAAAACCCTTGGCAAAAATAGCTGTCTCACTCCTCCTAGTAATCTCTCCTGCCTACTTAATTGCTTTAATTGTCATTTCTTCTTTTTTCTGATGTCTGCAGCACATCCTTTCTCACTGTAGCATTTCACAGGGCTGCAAACTTAATCCTTCAACTTGTTTCATTAAAGTTGGTCACCTGCAGCCTGAGCCATAGAAGAATTCAATTATTTTCTGGCCTGGTAAGCATCTGTTCCCTAGTGCCAGCACCAGGTGCCAACAGCGGTGCCTGCTATGACCTTCCTGAACTGTCTGTCCTCTCTCCTCTGACCATCAAACTTTCACTGGAAATTACTTGAATTGTTCTGCTTAGTATGGCTCCAGGGAGCACTTGTCTGGTCTCAGGTGACTATCACTTAGGAGCAGTGCTCATGGCATTTCCAAGTAGGAAAGATGGAACAGCCTGTGCCCAAAGATACAGAAAATGGGAAGAAGAACATACTAACACTACAGAGAGCAAAGCACCCTGCTGCTTTCTCAGCCAGTGCTCTGATGAGGTGCTCTTTTGTTGTTACAAAAGAGCCCTACCAGCATAAAAAAATCCCCAACCCAAAATGACTCCCTCTAAAATCTAAATAGGAGGTTTATGCAATGGAAGGCAGAGCTGGTCCATGCAAGCTTTGAGTTGTTTTTAGGAAAAGTTCAGCATGACTGTAAAAATATTGTAGAATCAAAATTCAAATAAACTTCAAATTTAAATAAGCATTGGTATAAAGCAGGGGGAGAGGAGGAAGGTTACTCTATAGCAGCCTTCGAAAGGTTTACTTAAGAAATACCTTTGAAGAACTGTTTTAAACCTAAAATGGTGCTCAGGGACAAGGAAGATACTTCTGCTACAGAACAAAAGAGGTTAGCTGAGGCCATAATTTCTTTACTTGTAAAGATAAATTTTAACAAGTTTAATGGACTGGTAAATTGTTATATGAAGAAAAGAGAGATATTCTAAAGTAAACCTGCATGCTTTTGTCATTTGTTTGAGCTGTGGAGTGTAAGCATAGCTGAGGTACTTGCTCCATATAACTGTGTGAAGACTGCCTAAAAATATCTGGTAGATTTTTGGACCCTTAAGAAAATGGTCTAGCTAATATAGATGTGTTTTATGTTAAGAGCCAGGTTTTCAAAGGACTTAGCAGAGTAGGTTCAATGAGGGACTGAATTATATAGTACTTGCAAGTTATATTCGAGGAGGGGAATTTGCTGCTGACACTCTGTGCATTGCATAGGAAAAGTTAAAAAGTGTGGGATGAGATTTGCATCACTTGGATGCTGAATGTGGGGAAGCCTAAGCCAGCCAGCCAGGAGTCCAGGATAATAACCAGGAATGGTGGAGAGCCCCTGTCAACTCTGCTTTATCTTGTCCAACTCAAGTGGGGAGAGCTTCCATTTCAGTTATTGGCCACTTCATGATGAAATGCTGCTTAACCCGAAAATTCTGCACTGTGCTCAATTTCAGAACCCTCTTTGGAACAGTTTAGTCTTTAGAGAGTTTCTTGTTACTGGAGTTTTCTACAGAGCAGAAATAAATGCATCACTTATGTCATTGCATGTACATTGCAACACACGTGTTTTTCACAGTCATCCAGAATTCTCTGGTGTTTGACAAACAGAAAACACTCTGCTGAAATGGTTACTTGAAATAGGTTGTTAGTTGCTTTTTCTTTAAAAAATACCATTTTACATTTTAAAATGTATGTTGGTAAGAACCTTGAGAGCAATCATAATCAAGGGAAAGAAAAAGGTTTTCTTAATAAGGAATGCTGAAGAAATTTTGTGTGACCTTTTCACCCACTCAAATCAACAGGCAAATCAAAATTTCCATTACACACATCTCTGGAAGTAACGCTCTTACCAGCTTAGTTATTTCTCTACATTGTTGCCCAAGAATCATTATTTTAAATATAATAGGTCAGTCTCCCTCTTCTATTTTTTTCACAACTTAAACACGAATGATATTTAAGAGCTTGAAGCTGTGATTTTGACAGTTTTGACAAAGTAGTGATATCAAAAGTCTTTTGTCTATGAGCTGATTAGTCAGGCTGGTGACTCTTGATAAGTTCAGGCTTCTTAAGTGTGTGCAGAAATATCAGAAGATTTTCTGTCCAGGTATGACACTGTTATCAAATGAGCCTGTTCTATTTGTATGCATCTTGTCCTGGATTTTTAAACTTAGGCTGTGCTGGAAGCAATAAAGGTGCTAATATCTAAGGTTATTTTGTGGCATCTACTCTTAACTGGGTAGTGGAAACTGAAACCTAAGAAATGAAGGCAGTTTTCAAGAAAAACAGCTTGATTTTTCTGGTAGAAAATGTAGGAAATTGAAGTCAGCCTAGACAACATGCATGCAGCTTTTCTGGAAAAAAGACTATTTGATATCAAGAAAAAAAAAAGAAATTGAAAAAAATGCACTACCAAATGTTGATGCTTATTTTTCTAAAATATGTATTTTATTTTCAATTGAAAAAATTGGCACATCTGTGGGAAGTACTTCATACCAAAAGTTTTTAATGACTTTTAATGACTCATGAGTCTTGGTTTTGTCTTTGAATTTTCAGGTAGAAGGCACCATTTCAGCTGCTGAAAGCAGTGTTTTTGGCATAGAGGAATTGAGGTATTGCTTTCTGGGATTGCCATCACCATTACCAGTGGCATCGTGCTCAGTAGGGAGTGCCCACTTGGAGAGGATGTGCATTCCATTGGAAAACTTGAAGCTAGTGTCAGCCAAGCCACAAAAATCTGCAACACCTGCAATTTTGTTCTCAGGTGACAGTTATCTAACAGAAAGAGGATTTTCTTGGGTTCATACTAGCAGGGGTTTTATTCTTGTTGCTGTATTGTACCTTTAACTGTTGTGTGGAAATTGCAGGCAAACCGTACAACTGCGGGGATGACATCCCATTCATCTGGGCTGGGCTCTTGGGAAAGCATTTTTAAAAGGAGAAGTGGTTGAGCTAAGAATAGATGATTACTTCTAAATTTGCTTTCTAAGGGCCATTAAGTAATCAAACTAGCTCCTTTGATTGGGAGGAAAGCTCAGTAAACCAGCGTAGTGCTGGGTCAGCGTGAGTACCAGTGAGCACACAGGAGGGAGGTTCACATGGCTGGGTGGAAAGTTCCCAGTGATGGCCATGGCCTGTTCTCCTCAGGATAAAGCATTTCATCAGGTGAATATTGAACAGCCCTTACTTTGGTCTCCACCACCTCCTGAGGTCACCCTGCTGGTCATGACCCTGCCCAGGTGTCCATATTTTAAATGCTGGACAGCAAGACAGTACAGTATAGGAAGGTACTTACCTTTAAGGCTTCATTTTATTTAGAGGGTTCTGAATATGGAGTGCTGTTATAATTAGGACACTCGGCTGGGCTGTAGGAGATGATGATGATATGGTGACTCAATTTCTCACTTGTCTGTGGGATAGCAACTGTTTCCTGTGGGCGTTGTAAGCACGGCAGCTCTGTCATGTTCTAGAGGTGTTTCCAGCTCAACATGACAGGCATTACTGGTTAAATCCTGCAAGAGTCCTCCAAATCAGAAAAATTAAACAAGAAAATTGAATGAAAGGTGGAAGCTGTGCATGCTTTTATTTTTTGTACACCAAAAAAAGTGGGATTATTAAGGTTTATTGGCTGGCTATCCAGAAAGATGTAATACCTACATTTCTGCAGTGCCTAGTTTTCTGCATGCTGCCCAGGCCATGGACTGCTTCTGCAGCACAGCAGAGCCCTGATCCTGATTCTTTGTGACAGCCACTTACACCAGTCTAGACCAAGTGAGTGTGAGAAATCATGGCAAGTTAATCATGTTTTTCATCCTTCCTTCCTGAAGGCTAAATGTCTTCTCTGTAGGGATAAGGATCCTCCAAAGGGTAAAACAGAGCAGTCTCCATTTGCAGGCAAAAGGACAGCCACAAGCAGTAATCCCTACTCTCTTCTGCAGTGTGCCATGGGCATTAGTTTGAATTAATGGTTTCAAAATCTACTACGTTCTGCTTCAGAAATTGGAGGAAAGGCCCCTTTAATCTTCCTATCTCTACTGGCATGAGAAATGGACAAAATCTGCTATTTTGTCCTAACTGAGATTGGTACAAAACATCCCTTATGACTGAATCATTGCCAAACACCCTTGGGTTAGAGAGATGAGCCTGAATGAAGCTGTCAACTATACTGGGAACATTTTCAGTTCCCTCTTCATCTCTGGCTCCCCTGTTCTGCCTTTCTCCATAACTTTTGAAGGAAACACATAGGATACTTGGCTCAGATTTTGGATTTCATCCAGGTAGATGTAGCGATGGAAACCTCTTTTTACTGCCCTAAGTGAGAGAAATACACACAAAAAATACAGAGAGCATTGGTATATTAAAACTGATTGGAAGCAAATGGAAAATGGTAATAAAAATAATATGTAAAGTGACTTTGCCCTTTGTTTCTTCACTTAAATAACTTTTAAAGCATGAGTTTATGTCCTGTAAGTTAGCTGTATCTGATTTCATTTTAAATTCTGCAGGCTTCTCAATCTAAGCACAGAGATCCACCCACAAGAAACAGCTTGCAGACTCAGACCTTTAGCTGGAAGAGTTGGCTGACTTATGTCAATCAGCCTGCCAGTAGATACTCTCCCTACTCCCTTCTTAAAATAGCAGTAGCTAGTTGAAAATTTGTTTTCATGGGGGTGGGGAGGTGATAGGAATAATAAAATGAATTCATAAGCCTGGCTGTGCATGATGAAATATATCTATTGATTCCTATGTATATTAGCCATTCACATGTGGTGTTTGGCTCCAGAGCTCACAGTAATGCCATTCAAAGGGATTTTGACATTTAAAGGTCAAGTAGCACCACATTCATTGGGAGAGCATAATCCAAAAAAAAAAAAGGAAAAAAGCGAAAGTGAGCCTCTGAAATAAAAATTAAGAGAATGATGGTGTATAGCTTGCCATT
Organism: Rhipidura dahli; assembly: GCA_013399225.1. Classification (NCBI taxonomy): domain Eukaryota; kingdom Metazoa; phylum Chordata; class Aves; order Passeriformes; family Rhipiduridae; genus Rhipidura; species Rhipidura dahli. Next base: position 36,796 of record VXAC01005302.1, read on the forward strand.
TTGCTTGTAAGTTGTTTTCAAGATCATTTGGTAGTTTTTCTTGCCCTTCACTGTGAAATATGGTTCTAAAAGGGGTATATAAAAATAAGCCTCTGGCATAAAAATGGCTGCTAGAGATCAAATAGCCAAGGTGCTTTGAAAAGCAGAGGAAATAGCAAAAAATTACATGGCAAAGTTCTGCTTTCTGCCTTCTGCTTCCTTCTCCAATGAGCTGGCAACTGAACTAGCCTTGCCTATGGTCCGTGCTTTCCTCCTTTTCTTTGCTTCAATTTTTTTTCTTTGAATTCTTTTTGATGAGACAAAAAATCAATGTGTTTAGGAGAATGTAGTTATTGAGGAAAGAGAATCAACTGAGTTATAAAGGCCCTCTTATTCATCTTAAAAGTCGCTGAGTCATGCTGGCAGAGGGCACACAGTGCTGTTATTTGCACAACCTAAGGGCAAGAAACATTATTTTGAAATCTTGTTGTTACAACACTTTTATAATATGCACAGTCAGAGCAAAAGCCTTCAGGAAAAAATGTAAACATTTTTATAAATTTGTTCTGTTTCATAAGAACTGAAAGGTGAAACTAACTTTTTCCCCATTCCAAAGCAAAAATAGACCAGAAGCACAAAGATCAGATTAAACTCTCAACTTTCCCTGAATTCCCTTTAACACAGAAATGTGGTTTCACAGCTGGACTCTCTCTGTGACTGTAAATCACTGTTTGTTGTCTACTTTTCCACACCATCCAGCTCACCTGAGGATCTGCCTTTGATGTGTGCTGTAAAATGAGCGTTTAAGTTGGATTTTTAAAAGACTGACACTTAGCTAGATGGAAAATAAAAACCCCATGACTGCAATGATGGCACGCGCTTCTTTCCCCCAACTTTTGGAAGGATGAAAGCACAGGCTTGTCTTCTTTCAAGGCATTTTCAAACTTCCAGTCATGAGTTAGCAGGAATTTATTGTCAGAAACTAAACACCATGACTGCCACTGCAGAGTTCCCTACAGAACTGCCACGCACATCAGCCTGGCTGTCTTGGAACTACCACGTGTTGGCAGGGAAAAGAAGCAATGCACTTAAATCACTTCCAATAGGCAAGATTTCTAGAACAAAAAACAAAACAACACAGTGAAAGGTCTCCCACTATCAGATTATGATTTGTCACTGCCATATGGAACATGTAAAATGAAGGTTAAAGTGTTTGCAAACTCATCATTGATTTGGCTGTTCTTTTTACCAAGTTTATAAATGCTGGTTTTACAGTCTCATATATTAATAATGAAAAGAGTGAAGAGCAAATACTACATATGAATATCTGTAAAAGACATAGAAAACTAAGTAATATATTTAAGTTGACTTAACTGGAAAAATTTAACAGGATCGTGCTGAGATATTGTAATGTACAGCTTCTGTGAACATTAATTTTCAAGGAGTGCAACAGTTTCACCTCTGAGCTCCTCCACTGTGGTACAAAACAAGGGCACATGTAGTGAAATGGGATTATTTTCCTTGGGAAAGACTTGAGCTGCTTTCCCCCAACCCAGAAGAAGCCAAGATGGTGAGTGTCATTGTTAATTCATTAAGCAGCTACTACAACCCAGCTTGCTTTCAAGGAGACTATAAGCTTTTCTGATTATTTTAACTAGAAAATAAATGAAGTTATTACTATTCTAACAATCATCAAATGAAGTTATTACTATGAAGTTATTACTTTGATCTCCTGAAGCTAAAAAGGGGGGGAAATGATTTAGTAATTCTTCAAGTACTATCTGGTTACACAAAGTATATTCAAAACAGGATTTTCCAGGCATTCAGAAGTCATTCTAGATATTCCTCAGTATTTTACACCCTGCCTAAAAGTATGTCTCTGTGCATAACTGATTTTTTCCCCTATCATTACATGGCAAAAACACTTCAAAGCAATGAAAGGACTCATAAGAGGCATCTGATGCCTGGACTTCTGTCACCACCAGCCCGTGTCATGTCACAGAGGTATTCCTGACAGATGTGGGTCCTTTGGGATCTGTATCTCAATCATTCTTCTTCACTGCTGAGTGTCAATATACTAGGTCTATTCATCATGCACAAGTAGACAGGCTGGGAGAGTTGGGGTTGTTCAGCCTGGACAAGAGAAGGCTCTGGGGAGATGTTATGGCACCTTCCAGAAATAAAGGGGGCCTGCAAGAGGGTAGGAGAGAGACTTTTCACAAGGGCATGTAATGATAGAAGAGAAGAGCTTATAGTTTTAAACTGACTGAGTGTAGGTTTAGATTAGGTATTAGAAAAAAAATCTTTACTGTGAGACTGGTGAGGCACTGGCAAAGACTGCACAGAGAAGCTGTGAATGCCCCATCCCTGGAGGTCTTCAAGTCCAGGTTGGATGGGGCTTTGATCAACCAGATCCAGAGAAGGTGTCCCTACCCATGGCAGGGGCGTTGGAACGAGATGGTCTTTAAGGTTGCTTCCAACCCAAGGCATTCTAGGATTCTATGATTCCATGATCTTGGCAAGTGTGTAACTTCTTCCTTGTCAGGACCAGTTTCTCTTAATCTTATAATGATGCCTTAAGAGGCCACCTAAAAACAGAGACCAGACAGGAGTAATGGAATAAAGGTGGATATTTATTTGAAGGGCCTTCAAGGTACACCCTGGGAGCCAGAGGCTGCTGCCAAGAGGGACCCCAAGATGGACAATAGGTCATGAGTTCTTTACACTTTTATAGGTTTAGTTCATTTGCATAGACTGGGTGAATTCTCCAATTAAAGATTCAGTTTAATGATGTCATTCACCTCAGCTTGCCCCCCTTTGAGGCTCTTTGGTTTATACTTTTTGGGCATAGGACGGTCTGGGTGTCCTTGAAGAGCGGACCCAGAGAGGCTTTGTTATGACTACTCAGCACAAGAAAGCAGAAATTAACAGGCTGCAAGAAACCTCAGAGTTACACACTAAGCAGTACAGGATTTTGAAAAATATAAAAGTTAAAACCTAAGGCATCAGTAACAGCCCAGGCCACTGTTCTTCTGAGTGCTGTTTATATGGCTGTGTGTGCCATCACAATGGCACCAAGTATATGTAGATGTGTCATGGATGCTGCTTGAGACCAAGTCCCTTGGCACCCTGTTGGGACTTACCTGGAAGCATTCCCACAAGCAGCTCTGATAGTTTTATATTTATGTTGTGCAGTGCTTTGGCCTCCAGAAACTGGGGCCAGACTTCTGTCTCAGGATTATGTATCACCTTCTCTAATGAGCTGGAAAACACACCAGAATACGGTGCTCAGGAACTTGGTAGAAACGAGCACACAACAGCCACTGAGGGAGCATTTTCACTCATCACAGCTGCCAAAGGAGCTGTGTGCCAACAGGAGAGACAGTGCAAGACTGCAGCAAGCCACTAGCAATACCCTCAGCAAAGAAATGTGGATACTTTGCACTGCTACTTTACGAGTCTCAAACCAGATTTGATTTAAGTGACCTTTAGGTTTCCATTCACAAACAAAAAGGAATAATCAAATTTAAAGAGGCTTTGATCATGTTTCTGGCTTTCAGTTTTCCTGAGGATCTTGCTGAAGGCCTTGGCTGGGCTGGTTTACAGGCAGTGTGTGACTGTAATTATTTTATTTTCATAGGTGCCCATCTTCCCCTTCCCATGAGGTCAGCCAGCCAGTCTGCAGCTGAGCTCCATGGAAATACAGAAAAAGGAGTAAAGCAGTTGTGCTTTAAAAGACCGTAAGTTACTCCTTTTTCTGATTGTGGGTGAGTGCAGGTTGCAGTAATCCAGTTGCCAGAATCCCACTTTCTTTAATGACTGTCTTAACTTCAGCCCTCAACCCTGACTTTCAGGCAATTATTAAAGCATGCAGAAGTACCAAGTAAGTACCTTTTCATTTCTCCATATTTGCTAGTTGAACTTTGCTAAGACAGGTTTCCATGAGTGAAAGCACTTTGTGCATGCAGGAGGATACAGTTGTCAGGGATATGACAAAATCTGGTTGGTCAGGGGTCTTTTCATTTTTTAATCCTGTCACATGAAATCATGTTTCAGGTATTATTTCAGTGAACTCCAGAAATCTTAGAAAGACTTAGACAATCTGTTGCGGGGGTTTTTTGGTGTGGGATTTTTGGGGGTTTCTTCCTCATGTTCAGGAAATTATCCATTTATCAGCCTATGGGAGTTATGAACCCTTCCTTAAGTTGGGAAAATAGTCTTAAGATCACCTCTCAAGACCAAGAAAGTGAGAGAGTTGCACCTAGAAAATGATTAAGTTTTTGAGACAGGAGCATTTTCACTGACATTTCCCTCTCACCTTTGAGAAAACTCAGCTAAAATAACAAGTCACCAATGTGTGTAAGGATGTGTGGAATGAAAAATTATATGGAAGGTAAATGACACAGGGAAAGTAAAGGCCATTTAGCTCACTGGAATGGAGAGACAATTGTCCATTAGGTTCAGTTTCCATCTAGCAATCACAGCCCAGGTGTGTACAGGCAGGACAGCCACAGGAATGGACTCATACAACTCAGGAGTTCTTAGGAGAAGGTGGGATGATATTCTGAATAGGTTAGACTGCCTCCACCAGAGGTAGAGTGTGCATGGGGTGGACCACAGGCAGAATTTCTGGCACAGGGTGTATTGTTTGTTCTGTATCATTTAACAACAGAAGATAAGTAAAAGTGAAATAACAAACAAAATCTAAGAAAAGCATGCAGTCCCTGTCCGGAGGCTTGATCTAGGCACAAAAATGTAAGCAGTAGTAGAAGGTTACAAGATCACTTATTTCTGCTTGTTCTGGTGCTGACAACAGTTCTTGTCATTTGAAAATGCCTCAGCAGTGTCTTTCAAGGACCTTCCTCACCCCTTTGGTCTCCTCAGGGAATTTATGTATCACTAGCCTTTACAGAGTCTTGTATTTTCCCAGTTGGTGTTTGGAAGCACTGCAGAACAGTTTGAAATATGCATCTGTATGGAGAGAGAGTTTATTAGGATAAGGCAAATTTTGCAATTTGTGACATTAAATTCCTAACACTTCATATAAATGTGTCATGTTAAATGTCTGATTATCTGGGCAGGGTAAAACATGAGTTTTTTTCTTCTTAATATTTAGTTTATATATGGCATTACCAACATAAAGATGAGAGCCAGATTAAAAAAAATATTGAATTTTTATTAAAGCAATGGCTACTATGTGCCTAAGTTAATCTTAAGTGTAAATTGCTATTCAGGTATCCTTTTTTTATCAGTTGAAGTTTATCTACTTTAAGGAGCTCAGGACTTGCCTGTTCACATCTTTTAATACACTGAGTGAAAATCAAGTGTGTGGGTTTCCATCACCTTGATTACCCTTGCCATCAGCAGGAGAAACTGTGCTGCAAGTAATAATAGCAATAATAAGATCATGTCTTTTTTTTTTATTCCAGGCAGAACACTGTCTGTTTGCAGAGAAATATGATTCTTGCCAATAAGAAGATTAAAGGCTGTTTAGACCACCATCATTTGCTGTCCATGGAGAACTTGAAAGCAAAATATTTTACCAATAATACCTGCATAATTGTGATAAAGGTACCAGGAACTTGTTTTCCTCAAATGGTAGTGCCTGCCTATACAGGCTGTAAAAAAAGCTAAATCTCTCAAAAGAGAACAGGTATCAGGCTTCTAAGTAAGAATGTCTGCTTTCAGTATGAAAATGTCTGATCTAAGAAGCTTGAAGCTTGAAAAAATAACTGAGAAGGTTCATTCACCCCTACAGTGCCTCCTAAAATGAAATCTTTACACTTCTGCTCTGTCAAAGCAAAAGAGTGGGTTTGAAGGTGAACTAAAGAATTGGGTCTGAGTTACTGACCTTCTGTTTGTTGAAAATAATTCTCTAACCAAGGGCTATTTGTTAGGATCATCAGTTGCATTCAGACATTACTCAGTGTTAAGCAGAATGCAGCCTTGCAGGTTTGCAGTGCTTCCAAGAACCGTAGAATCATAGAAAGATGCAACTTTTTAGGCTGGATAAAATCTTTGTTAACCCAGCCCTGCCAAGTCCACCACTAAAATATGCCCCTCAGTGCCACATCTACAAGTCTTTTAAATACCTGCAGGGATGGTGGCTCAACCACTTCCAAGGGCAGCCTGTCCCAGTGCTTGACAAGCCTTTTGGTGAAGAAATGTTTCAGTCTAAGGACAATATATTTTAATTGCTTTTATTTTTAGCTTATTTTTCAAATCTATAAAAAATTCAGTTAGTTTAGGGTTGAATATAATTTAACTTACGGATTTATAAAGAACCTCAGAAACCTCAAAAACTTAAAAAAAAAAACAACCCAAAACCACTAAAAACCAAACAATCAAACAAAAAAACCCCACCCCAAACCTCCCAAAAAATCCCACCAAATTCAAACTTGAACCTCAGGAACAGAAAACCTCCAGACACCAACACAGGCTGGGGTCCAGTAGCTCAAAACCAGCTTTCCAGAGAACAATGTGGTGGCTTTAGTGGACAAGATGATCAAAAGCCAAGAGTACATCCCTGTGTCAAAGGAGGCCAGTTCTAACAGCTGCTCCCCCATTTATTTGATTAACTTCTGTTCTGGACTTTACTCTTCAGCTTCTTTAAATTGGGATGGTACCATTCGATTACAAACCTGGGTGATTACAGTGAAGGCAGATTATCCAGGCTTTTTTATTCCCTTTTCCTTTGAATGCTGAAGACTTTCACACACCAGTTACTTGGGCAAAGACTCTGACATTTCCATGAGGTGATCAGAATATGCAAAAGAAGACTCAGAGGATTTTCTTCCCATTACAAAAGTTTAAGTGACACAGTCACATTGGGGTGCTTTTTTCTAGGGAACAGAAAAGAGTACCTGAAGAAGTAGTTTATTGCTCATACTTTGATTATTGTAATAATTACTTTCTCTTTGAAAATAATCAGATGAATCCTTGCTGTTGTTGGGTGAAGCCAGTCATAAATTATCTACATTTTCTCCTTTATTCAGTTAGTCTTTCTACATAATTAAAAATTCTTTCCCATCCAAAGGGAAGTCTGCATTCCAGCTGAGTCTGAGTCTCCTAGAGGGAAAAGGTTTTTTTTCTTATTGCTGGTTTTTAGTCATCCCCTGCTGTTATCCTGTCGTCCAGTCAAAACAGAATGAATTTGGAAGAGGCTTTCAGCAGCAAAAAGTCTCTGAAGCTTTGCAGTAAAATAATGCATGCAATGTACTGGAAAACAATTCAGCTCACAGTGCTGGAATATAAAATCCTGGTAACAAGCACTAATCAGTTTGACACACCAAGCCCAATATTAATTTTAAACAATTTAATATAGTTGTTGGGCATTGTCAAAATGGGAAGTGGATGTAATAAAGACAGTAAAACAATTAACTTACAAAAGTGTATTGAGTGAAATAAATAATGACATAGAAGTTTTACCTGATTGATAAGCATGTGGTCAGATTTCACCTTACAGTGCTGAAAGCCTTATCTGTTTTGCCTGACAATACTGTGACATGCCTAAGAGCAATCAGACATGATGACTAAGAGCATCTAAAATTACTTAGTATCCAAATGAAGAATTTGAAACGAACCCCAATACATTTCCTAATTAATTCCACTCGCTAGATTGCCTGTGGACTGGCAATGCTGATGTGAGGAACTGGCAGATTCATGCACAGTTAGAGACAGATTCTTCTAGAAGCCACCAGAATGGAATCTGAAGATAGTCCACAAATACACACAGTGTTGTCACTATAGAATCCTGTGGGAATCATCATGTACATCAGAAGAGCACAGACGACAATCTGGATTCTGGCTGGAATATAGGATGGAAGGCTGAACATTATCTATGCTTTAAAATCATTTTTATTACATTCATGAACACAATTGAATGGACACACTTTTTTTTTTTTTTTAGTATATAAATAAGTAACTTTTTAAAAAGTTCTGTATGAAGAAAATGAGACATACAATCACTGTTGTGCTGAAATAATTCTTAAAATATTAAGGTTTTTGTGATTTATGGCCAATTCAGACAATTAACCTGTTACACCATACATGAAATTTAAATTGTTTTACACAACCAAAGAATTTGGAATGCATGAACACCTGTTACACTGTGAACTTAAATGTGCAGGGCCCAGCGTGGATAGGGTATTAGACAAAAGCAATGGACCAAATTCAGACTGGTGAAGCTCAGCCAGGTTGTTGTGGATGATTCAGTAAACTTTTACTGCCTAATACTTAACATAAATCATGTAACAATGCTATGCTACTCATTGTTTACAGATCTTCCTTTACAAAGTTGAAAAATTTTCTGTGAGGGACACATTATCAGAGCTTGGAGTTACTGAGAACAAAACTGCCTCTCTTGCTAAGGAACACTGCAGTGGAGGAAGGAAAGAAATGCAGGAGTTCTGCTAATCTAAAGTGAAGTCTTATCTGTTACCCAAGTCACCTGAAAAGCAGTATCTTGAGCCTTCTAAATTACTCTGCTTTTTGCGATTCTGCATTCATCTGGAATGCAGGTATTTTGCTGGTGTCCCACCTGGTCACAAGGCTGGAGGTTGAACACTATCATGTACCATGTAACTCCGTACTACCCTATTTTGTTCCTGATCCATTCTTGGTTTTGGGACTGCAGTAGCCCCTGAATATGTTGTATAACCCATTAAAATTTTTTTTGTATACTTTTTTGTCCTATGCTGGTCTGACATGAACAACCAACTCTTTAAATTATTTTCCAAGTTATTCAAGAATAGTTCCATTTATCTGAGATTTAATTGATGGAAAGCACAATTTTCAAACAGTGCTTAACAGCATGGAGGTTCCCAAGGGCCCGTGTAATATGTAGTGATTTTTGCCATGGAGCTGATTTTTCTTGAAGGTGCTTTCTATAAATATTGCTTGATCTAATGGAACTTTTTTTAGAGCTCTACTGAAACAAATCAATCACCTCTTGAAATTTTTCCCAGTATCATCTAGCATTTTAACCCTATACATTTTAGTTTCAAAAATAGATAATTTTATATAGAGCTCCACAAGTTTTTGAAGATTTCTGGAGTAACTATAGTAGAATTTCCCATTACAAAACAAATTATTTTTATTCTCTGATGAGGCCTTGTTCTGCTAAAAAAGTCAAGTTGTTAATAAGACCGTCCATTAGGAAATAAATTTTAAGTAACTTTGAAATATGTGAATTAAATTTGCTCTTCATTCGTAAAACCTAATTTGTAAAATATGTACTTTTAATAAGATCACAGTTCTGTAGGAGATATTAATATTTAAATGCTCCTGAGCCTGAAGACTTTTTTTTTAAATTTCATTTTTTTTACATAAGGGTGAAATAAAGTATCAAAGAATACAGTGTTTCTGCACTGTTATGCAGTTAAAAGCATCTTTATACATTTTATTTTGCAGTTGCCTGGCAGATTGAAATCTGCTATAGTCTTCTGCAAACTGCTGCTCATTTTCTCCCAGATCACAATGATATTTTTAGTCAATGTTCTCCTCTCACTGAATATATGGAGAACAGCAAGAATCTGTTATGCCAGCAACTCCCCGTACAGCTGCCTACTAAGGACTGAGGCACCTGAAGTTGACTAATATCCTTTCTTTTTGGCATGCAGTGCTTTCTGTGTGTGTCCATAATACCCTGTGGCATTGCATGTCCAGGAGCATCAGTCTCCATGGGTGAGCTTCTCAGCATGGCTCACACCTAAAACTAGAATCTACACTACTGAAATCTAGAAACTTGGGAAACATTCATTTCACCCAGCTTTGCAGCCTGTTTTGATACCCCTTGTTCCCCCTGTGTACTTCATGGGAAGCACAGGCATGCATGAAAGGGTTCAGATGCCTTTTTTAAACTTTACTTTCTCATGACTGTTCTTCTTGGGTCTCCTCCAGCTTTGAATTAAGTCAAGGGTGGATCTCCTAGTACCCAGTTCACACCTTCCTCTGCTCCTCACACCTATTTGTATGATTTATTAATATTTTTACTTCTCAAAAAAGGAGATAAAACTCTGCCTTTCATAACTACAGAGCTGGTGAAGCTGAAACCCACGTGCCATTTAAGTGGTTGATTCCAGTGACGCAAGTGGCGCTAAAGGAAAGATGCAAACAATTGTAATTAATTTAGATCTCTTTGAAATTGTATTTCATGTTAAAAGTCAGCCTGAGTCCGTAATAAGAGGAGGTGGCGAAATAACTGTTAAAGGCATTTATTTTTAATACTAGATGGAGGCCATAAGAGAGAGATTGTCAAACAAAAAGCATTTTATATGGCAGCAGTTGAATGAGGAAGAACAATAAGATTTATATTGTCATTTCTCACAGGTGACTTGTTTAGACTTTTTCAGAGAGCTATTAGGCTCTCTGAATGGTTAGTGGGGAATTGTGTATTCATAACCTTTTCTCAAGGGGTACTTCAGAACTACCAAATATCTTACTCCTCCAATTGTCTTCTGGGTCTTGGCTCCCTGATCATCATTACCATATACACTGCTTCAGGGTAAGCACTCCTTTGGACTGAAACATTTATTTCCCCACAAAATAAAGTCTAGGTGCAGTTCTGGGGATAATTCAGTCCAAAAAGTGTTCTCCAAAGATGGTATGACCCTACACAAACTATTAACTCCTGCATTACCTTATTGCAACCCACTCTCCGTGGGCTTTGCAGCCTCATGAACCCTGCATGTCTCCCCAAAACAGGTAATACACTCTTCTCTTTCATGCTGTAAAAATACAGGCCTCGTTAGGCTGAAACAATTATTTTCAATTTCTACTAGAATATACAAGCTGTTAAAAAACAATTATGTTTCTCAGCAACCAGGGCACCATGTAGGTTCTCGAGGAGGAAGCTCAGGGCTAGTTTGGATGCAGCCAGCTTGTTCAGGCAGGGGAAGTCCCTGTGAGGACAGAAGCCATCCTGCACCTTGTAATGCAGGGTTGTCCCTGTAGGAAGTGCGTTTAGCAGTGCAGGTACAGCCAGAGAAACTAAGCTTTACGAGTTATTCAGGCAACTGATGGCAAACAATTCTGTTATTGGCAACAAACTACCAACAAAAGAACTTGCCCTCCACTGCTCCACCCTGCTGCAGAAATATGTGTACTTTGGTCCCACAGAGCCCATTTCATGGGTTTTGTACCTTGCTGAGGTATCCACACACTTTAATGTGTATCATTCCACAAGAAGCATTTGTCTTTGACATACACTTCTGCAGTAATATTACTGCACTAATGCAAATGGCTCCATTGGGTCTCAGTGATTAGTTGTGTGCTTAGGTGTTTTTTGCACTTGGTCCCAAGCTGTGTTCAGAGTAAAACTGGTATAGGTTTGTTCCACCATGACCTCTAAATAAAAACATCTGCAGTCCATCAAAGTGCCTTGGGTTAATTATACTTATGTTTAGGAAAATGGATGCTTTTCTGATCTGGGGAAACTGTGTCCAGTTAAACTACATTTTGTTATGTCCATCCCCAACTTTCATTCATATGCCAAAGGTCTACTGCTCCTGCAACCCTTGAAATTTTATTAAGAATTTTGCTGTTGTTAGCAATGTGCTGAATCAGGGTGGAATTTTCTTTAATATAAATGAGCAAACCTAAGCTCAACACAGCTTTTCCGCTCTGCAAACTTGGTTATGCTTTAGAGAAGCTGAGTTCATTCATCAATGCTTTTTTCACAGTTTTGAGTAGTATATATAATATTTCCTTATATAATTACCCTTTTTTCTTCAATCCCTAGCCCTTTCTTAAAGCCATTAGGCATATACACTATTTTATGTTATTTTTAAACAAAGTGAAATTCTGTGATCCTTACAGTTTAATGAAAGGCAAAGATTTAAGTAAGTAATTAAGGTTTACTGATTGCTTGGGGGCTTAAGTGTATACTTCAATAAACATAGAGATAAATGTTCTTCTAAGTCATAATTCTGATTTGTTTTTTAATAATTGCATTATCTGTCCTGTATTGGTCAGGACACTGTCTCATCCATGCTCAGTTCCATTATTGGATGTCTTCTTCATCTTATCCCTCTAATATTTGTTCTCTATTTGTCTTTTTGGTTATTTAGAAACTGCTTCTTTGTTTGCTTTTAGAAATCAAACCTTTTGTTTTACAGATTCCCCACCTAAGCAGTCATTCTATCACTTGCCAAAGATCAACTTCAATATCTGTAATTACTGAGGAAGATGCTTCAAATCTAAGGAGAATAGACTTTGGTTTATTTTACAGTTAATGTGATCAGCAGAAATATTACTTTCCAAACATACTCAGTCTGATGATGCCTTTTTGCTGCTGCAGTCAAGATGAAACATAAACATAAAATGATCTCCTGACCTCTCTTTCAAATCCAATCTTAGAAAGAAAATTTTCAGCAAAGATCTTCTAAAGATACTTCATAGAAATCTGTAATGCAATTGCAGACACACACCTCCAGCCCTTGAAATTTCATAACCAAGTGGTGTAACAGCAACCCTTAGGAGAGGAGTGCAAACTTTGATTTCCTACTTAGTTTGCATTTGTCCCTTTTGGGGAAAGTAACACAATATTCAGAGCCTATCATCACTGCTCTTCATTTTATGGTACTTTATTGCAAATCTGTGTCTGCAAAGAAGGCAGCAGAGACACTGAGCCTGTCATCAAGGATACATAGCAATACTTCAAAAATATATTCTACCAGGATAATAGGAGCAAAAGAGACAATTAGCCAGTATCTGATGACCACAGAGGTACACCAGGGTGAAGGACAAGATTTCAGATTAAAGCTTTAGGAGGATCCAGGGTAGAGACTAAGCTGAGAAGATGCTGTCTGTCATTACTTGGGGCAGACCTGGTATCATCATTCTGTATTGAGTCCTTTAACTCAGAACTGTGTGGCCAGAAGGGTAAAGGGTTTGTCGTCTGCTGGTCATGGCAAGACACAACCATGTTCCCTCTGCTAAAGCCCAGGCATAATGTCACAATGGGCTTTCCAGAGTGCTCAGCAGGGAGAGGCAGAGATGAATGTGCATGCATAGCCCCTTCTCCCATTATCACACAGCACTCATTTCCACAGGCTACTGCTCTGATTAACAACTGATGCCAGTTTCCAATTGCTGGTGTAATAGAACTGTTAATTTTATAAATGCCTTAATACTCGACACATAACCTAATACTTGCAAGAATAAGAACTCCCTGAATACAACACAAACTGGGACTAAGAAGATAAAAGAGTATCTCATACCAGTGGCCCATTACAACCCCCCCTGCTTTTAGGGGTTATTTATATGCCAATTGTATTACAGTCACATGCAAAGGGCCCCCACTGCAATATGCTGAATCATAAAATAAATGACAGTATTTTCTTTAGCACTGTTAAGATAGGAAGCATATGCTTGTGAGTGTTGCACAAATCACACTGAAAGTGGCAAATACTTTCAAAGGAAAGCCTGAGAAACCAATGGGCTGTACTTCTCAACCAGCAGGTGTGTTATATATATTATACATGTTATAGGTTTGACCCTGGCTCTCTGAGGGGTAGATTTATGGCTTGGGATAGACTAAATTCCCTTTCAGGCTGCTGAATTGTATTTCATTTTAAAAACAAAACAAAATAAAAACCCCCAAACAAGACAATTTGCTTTCCTTTGAATTTTAGCTCATTCTCGTATAAAAGAGAAAAAAAAAAAAGGATATGTAAGAAACTCACAATAAAAGGATGGAGAGGCTAGGATGTACAACATAAGAGGATCTGTACAAATACTGAACAGTTAACCTTCCTTGTCCTATATTGCATTGTGTCTGATGTGTGTACATAGGCATACATAAATATCCTTTCCTTTTCCTGTTTCTCTCTCATTGTCACTGATTCTTCCTGAAGTAGATCTCCTTATATCAGGCTTGTAGGCAGTACCTTGTCTTTCATCTTTATATAACGACTCTCCCCCTCAGTTTTCAACACAGCAGACTGTTTCTTCCTCTCAGCCCCCACATGGCACTCACCCCCTCTTTGCCATATAGCTTTGCAGTCCCTCGATTCTCAGCACATGCACACATGTACATTTTCATAAATTCAGGAATATACCTACTCTGCTTTTGTTCTGCTGGATTCTACTTTTGGGAAACCATGCCAGGACTCCTTATGTACCTAAGAGAGAGTATTTTAATCTATAGTATGTTGGAACAAAACCAATCATATACACGATTTATTTAGAGTATCATCTAATGAACTTGCTTTTTTAAGTTTGGTAGACACACTGCACCTGTTTGTTTACAGGTGACACACCATGAAATTTAGATGGGCATGACCCAACATAGGCAGAAATTAGTTCTCTTTAAAACCTATAGTCACAATTTTCATTTTAAGTTGCATCTCTGAGAGCAAATGATAGTAGATACACATAAGAGCACACATTCCTACTGATTAGACCAGCGGCATTTTACAGGCATATTATTATCAAGCGCAGCTGTAATACTGTAACAAGCAGCACACATTTTAAAGGCCTATCTTTACTTTGTTTCCTCTTTTTTATTCACCCAGATTTGTGCTTCTTTTATGCTTTCTCACCCAGAAGCTTTGTGTCTCCTCTCTAGCTCGAGAACAAAAAAGTATGAACACCAAAACTCTGCAGGGAGTTCAGGAAAATCACTATTACAGCATGTCTTTCTGCAGTTTTCATGGCTTCTTACACAGACAGAATGGCAGAAAAGGTGCAGAATCTAGGGCAATTCTTCCAACTTTGCACTATCCAGTATGTGGCCGTGGGGAAACTGAAGGACTCACTATGTATGCCCAGTAACAATAAAGCAATCCCTGTTTAATGAGAAAGGAGGAAAAAGCATTTTTCAAACCAGATGTTCAAGTATTCATCTTAATATGGAGTTCAGCATTAGTCTGTGTAGGGTCACTTCACCTCCCTTGCAAAATAAAGCTATCAACTTCTAAAAGTATTATTTTTATCTCATAAGCCTGACAAAAGCACAGCTTTTGCACAGGTACATTTTTCAAAACTGTTCATACAACTGAAAAGTAATTATTATTCTGAATTTTTATTCCTTTCTAATCCACCTTTGCCCTTTGCTTCTTTCTCCCTCTTGCTCCCTATTTTTGTTTGACAGTGGAAAAGGAAGAAAACAGCAAGTAACATAAGAAATCTTGGGTTCAGATACCCACTACCTGGTGGACTGTTTCTGTATCCAGCATTATCAGGGATTAGATAAAATAAGGGAACCCTGGAAACCACAGCACATGACTTACATGTTTGAGTCACTAATAAGCAGGCAGTATGGTTATGCTCCTGCATGCTGTCTGTGTGCAAATGTAACACAACTTCAGTGAGCCAGAGGGGATTGTTGATTATTCTGTAGTCCTACTTTCATTCTGGAATATGAAGGAGCACGGGAAGACAATTTTCTTACTGAGATTATGGGTGTTTGGGGAATATGCTGTGCTGCCCAAGGAACATGCATGGATTGCATAAATGTATCTGTCTGGCAGTCATTTGCTGAGGAAAAGGTTTTCGCTACTGGTTTATCTAAAGATATGAAACTCATGGAATTCAGTGCTGCTCAATTAAAAATTAGTTCCTCTAAAGTGAGGAGCAAGTACTGTCAAACTGAGTACCTACCCGAGCTTTCAGCATGTCTTTGACAGTGTTGGGGTGTCCATTCTCCCACAGAGACTCTTCACACTCTCTGGAGGGTCACTGCCAGCCTGCTGCCCTTGGAGAGCAAGTCATATCCATCAATTGCCTCCTGATCATCTGCAGCCACAGGAAACTGTAATCAAATTGGAGAAGAGGAGAGAGCACAACTATTTTGAATTCCTGAAAATGTTATGAAATAAGTCACCTGGCTAAAGAGAAAGGGTATTTGTGTCTGTGCTGAGGAAAGGATTAAGGAGCTCTCTCACCATTGGAAGCCCAAAAAGAAATATAGGCAAGATGTGCAACTGGCTAAACTCCATTTGCTCTGCTGTTCTGAGAATAATTATTTCAGCATCTGCCTTAACAGTGAGGGAATTTGCTGCATCTGATGGTAAATTGAGTTTAATCACTTTTACAATATTGGTGACTTTCATCTAGCTAAGTGGTTATCATAACATTGTGCAATGGATTTATCACTTATGGAGTTATTCCCTTTTGCATGTTTAATATAGTGTTTTACTAAAAAAGAAAAAGTCCAGGTTTTTTACCAAGAGTGCAAATTTAAACAATTTCAGGCTAATACTTTTATTTGGCTTTTAAGTATATCTTTTTTTGCATCTCTTGTTTCTCAAAACATTTAAATAACTCAACTAACATGGAAAACAGGTAAAAGTGTTGTAATTCTTTAATAGCATCTATCTACCAACTTTTGTTGTGTACCAGCTTATATAATACTCAAATCTATGCTGAAACTGTAACTAATACTTCTCATAACATGTGTAAGGTATTTTAAATTATAAAGACCATTATATATATTTAATTACTTAAGAATAAAGAAAGGTGCATTTTCTGAAAGATTAGCTGTCAAACTTTACATTGCTTCAATTTTCAATAAATGGCTTTAGGCCACTGTCGGACAGCAGGGGAAAGTTGACATTAAGAAGGCAGCTAGAACAAGGGAAATATTCACATAATAACATAAAAGAATCCCTGTTAAACCATCTGAGACATATACATATAGAGGATATTGAGGTTTCATGATTTTCTCTGCTATATGCAAAAAATAATACTTTACATTAAGTTACTTTCCATCTTAAAATGATTGAGCTTCATGTTTTCTGCATGGTTTAGTACTTTAAAAGTGGGACAAGTAATTATCTCTTACATAATAAACCATCTGCATGGATATAATTAAACATTTGCTCAGTTGTATTTGATATTAAAACCAGAAAAAGAATGTGGTTAAGTAGCATTTATCATGCAAAAGATGTCAAAATCAGCTGAAAATCCATCTATAATATCCTGGTTAGTTGCTAAGCTTTTGAAGGGGTCTTGAATAGATCTCAAATGTGATGCTGCATAACTCAGGTTGACATGGTAACATGCACAGTAAGGAAAATCTCAGCTTTATTATCAACTTCATTTTAATTCCCTCCCCTTTTCATATGCTCCCCTCAGTTTCTGGAGTAAATGTATCTTAAGCGTCTCTGATTGCAACTCATAATTATTTGGTGTAATTAAGATGGCGTGCTAGTCTTTTATTTTGTAGGCTGCAGAATAGTAGCAGGTCTATGAGATGAATCCCTAGCAGCATTTTTTTAATGACCATGTTAAATTTAGTGCTGCTCTGAGAGAGATTATGTGTGTTGCTTGGTTAATGGGATGTTTGCTATATTCAGACTGATCTGGCAGCACTGTGCCTGAGGAAACAGGCAGAGAAGAAATTCTCTCAGTGTAGCCACTCTTACAGACATAAGAGCTGTTAAGGGTCAGTGACCACAGCCATAGGTCCTGGAGACTCTTGCTGAGAAGACAAGGCCAGAAGAGTCATAGCTTGAGAACACAGGCTGAAAGGATGATAGCAGGGCAAAAAAGGACCCTGTAAGCCACAGGCAAAAACAAGTTTTCAAGGACAAAACTGAGACAGAGTCAACAGTTCTTGATATATTTGGGTAAAACTGAGGCTTCATAGATGACTATCACAAAATTATATGTCTCAAAGTAATGTAAACATATCTTTAGATTTTTTTAAAAAAAAAATCTTTCTAAGAGCTGTATTTCTTCTGCAAAATAAATAATATTTTGTTTTTAACAAGGATTCACATCTTTGTACATTCCTTAAGTGTTTTCTTCTGTGCCTGAGAGAGCACTACAGATTGGGGTATGGTGTGGAATGTGTCTGGCACCTTATAGCATGTGATTGAGCAGAGGGAGGAAGGGAGGGAAGAAAGGAACTGCAGAGCTGAGATATCCTCTGAGGAACACGATAGCCAGACTAGGAAAGCAAAGTGCTACACTGCACGGATGCATGAGGCACAGACAGAGATCAAGGAGAGAGGCAGGACCTGTTCCACTGTGTGACACTTGCCAGGCTGCTGACTCAAACTCCCCCAACCCTTTGGAGCAAGTCATGGATCAGAGTGCTTCAGCTCCAAGACTGCTTGAGGGATAGGAGAACTGGGAGATTCCACAGAGGAGAAACAAAAAAAGCTTAGCTGAATCTTCCTCTGCAACCTTGACACTGGTTACTCTTCAACTCCCAAAATAACTTGCCACTTAGAAAAGGGATAGATGTTCCCATCTCAGCAGACAGCGGTGTTATGGAGTGAGAAGTGAGTGTTTGTCTCCTGGCTTTATGGGAAAAACTTGATTTATCATGGAAATTCAGACATCACTGTGAGAGATCTCTTACAAAGGAAATAGAATTCAGGAACTAGAAATACTTGAAAAAGAACCTGACAAATGAAATAAAAGATCTTCCTCTTCTCTGAAAACTGTGAAATTAACAAGATTGAAAAATGGTTGAAACTAGCTTCTGTGACAGCTTCTGGGTCCATGGTAGCTCCTCATATCTACATAAAGTCTGATTCCTTCCACAATGGCACTCCAGAGTATAAAAAAACCCAAAAAAAAAAAAACCCAGTATTTTTTTTAACTTAAAAAGTAGGTTTTTTCTTGTTCAGATAATTCTTAATGCAATAACCCTGGTAAAATTAAACTGAGGGAAGAAAACAAGAATAATTGTTCGGAGGCAGTTTCTCCTAGGCCTACACTACCCAGAGAGGAAGAAAGAAAAGAAGTTTTAGTGTCACTGTCTACTGCAATATCATCAATTAATTGTTAACCCTAAATAAATGCTATTTTTCCACTATAACTTCTTTTATTGAAGCTTCACAAAATTAAACTATGCACGATTTAAGGTTCTTTAAAGCTTTAATGAGGTATAATTCTGTTTATGTAAAACAGCCTTTTTCATAAATTTTCAAGGGGTGTTTTACATTAAACATCTGTATACTAAAGCAAAATTAATTAGTTCTTCAAAACAGAGGACTCTGAATTTCACTTTCATGGCAAATTAGATTTTGCTTTGTTACTATCTAAGAGCATGTGGATTAACTTTCTTAATACCACTTTCCTTTCTATCAACAATGGTTTGAATGTAATCTTAAGATTTGTCTTTGGCTTCTTTATGGCTATTAATGGTAAAAGTATCTTTTTATCAAAATTCATGTGCAAAAGTATATGTGAGTTTATTTCACATTGACTACACCTAAACTTTCAGTATGTAACCACATACCCATGTATGGTACAAACAGAAAAAGAGTTATTGGCCAGCTACCCTGTTCTCTCCTAGACCTCATTAGTTTCCCCCCACAAACATGGTTACCCTGTAGATAACAGTGGCCCTATTTATTACCAAAGGACTGAGCTGACAATCCAGAGAGTGTTAAAATTACAGAAGACATCAATCTACGCCAGCACAGAGCTTTTGCCTTACATTTTTTAACAAGTAATTCTAAAATAGCAACTCTTAAAGAAATTTAATTTTGAATCATCTCAAATCATTGTCTTTTAGACTGGATTAAGTCTTTCCAAGGTCAAGTTTTTGACGAATTTTGGGCTAATTCTGGATTGGTGCAGTAGAACTGGAGGTGCCTGGAACTGTCCAGAAGGGTAGTGTGTTGGGCTGATTTCAACTTTTTTATTTAGGTTTCTGAAGTCTGAGTCCAGTTTTAGGCATATAAGTTCTTTCTCTGGGGGAAGATGAGAAGACTGTCAGCTACATTTAGTTGCCTTCTCCATTTACTGGCTGTTCAGTTTCTCTCAGAGTGTCCTAACTTTTATTCTTTTTCCTCTGTGTATGCTGATTCGGTTGTCTGTGCATCCCTGACACAATCTATGATGACTGTGGAATATTATACTTTGATCTGGTTTTACCTTGAGCCATGTTACCACAAGAGTGACAATTACTCCTTCATTAAAACACTGCTAATTAAAACAGTCTGCTCTGTCAGACATAAAACTTTTACTGCCTGCCTGTTACCTGAGGTTTTTTAGCAATATTTAGGATTGATACCTGTGGTCATTTTGTTTGTCTTTAACTTGATGAACCTTACAGAAGTACGCAGCCTTATAGTAAACAAGAATAGCTAAATTAGCATCACCAGAGATATTATTAAAGAGCATTTCTCTAGACCTTATATTTTAGATAATTTGGAGATAAAATTATTTCCTGCTCAACATCTTAAAATAACACTTACTATTTATGCAAGCACTGATGGTATTAGACAGTTAGACTGAAATCTCTATGATTACCATGACAGTTTGAGGGTTGAATCTCCTCTAAATTAATCAGAATTTTACTTTCAGCAACAATGTAGACAAATCTTTAATCCAGTGCAATGGAATTAATTCCACCTGCTGCAGCTCTCTGTCCTGGGGTGTTTGAGGGGAAGGCCCCTCAACACAGACCGTGTAAGCAGCAGAGCAGCATCCCTCCACAGTGCATGGCCTGCTTGAGGAGAGAAGGGGCAGCTTGGTTACAGCAAGAGCTTTGTCTTACACCTCTGACCCGGGAAAGGACTGTGCAAGAGGATGGCATCCAAATCTGCACTCAGAAAAAAGCCCAAAGGATCTGATTCAGGTTGCTAACAGGAGCTGTGGAACCCAGGAGACACTGCTTGGCAACCTCATACGGCCTGTGCATCACAAAAAACAGCATCTGGAAAGTGAAAAAAACTACTCCTATGCAGTGAAAATTTGAGACACTTCCTAGGTCACTGAAGTCTTCCCACTTCATTTCTCCTCTTTGAATGACCTGAGATCTTCCCTGGTGGTTCCTGTAACACCTGACACACACTGGCTGATTACCTACCTGAGGATGAGCTTACATCTATCCTTCCCTCTTCTCATCCCACCTCAGCTACTGTGATGTTCCAGCCCTCCTCTGATTGACAAGACCCACTTGGCAAAAACATATTATTTGGGGATTTACTTCAAAAGTGCCAATAGTTGGTGAAGAATTTCACACTCTAAATTCTTTTGGGAAGCAGCTCCTTTTTAAAAGTCATGTTTGCAAAATTGTATCCCAATCCTAGCCCCTCAAACTTATTTTTAAAATGCAGATAACCAAGACTACCATATATGCTGTTCTTAGGTCATCCAAAAAAAACCCCAGTTTGTGCGTTTATATTCATAAAACATTCCAGCTGTCTCTCCAAATGAAAAAGACAGTCCTGAAATCTTCAGCCGAGAGCATGTGAATACCACTGAGATTGAGTTGAGGTTATTGTTAACATACATATTCTAAATTATTTAAAATGCTTCTGCTAAAGGTTACCAGTCAGAAAAGAATATAAATTCCCTTTAACTAGTTTAAACCAAAGACCAGTAAATCAAATCAGCAAAACAGCTCTTTAAACATGTCCTTAATCATACCTGAAATAATAATATCCGAAAGAAAAATAAGAGACAGAAGTCTGACAAGCCATGCTGAAGGTCTTTTTTCTGACACAGTTAAAGCATTCATGGAATAACAGAAAGTGAAATGAGATAACTTTCCAATACTGGATATGATTGTTTTACAATGGGACCTCTTTTCATTGAACAAAGATAAAGAAATAACTTTAAGAATATTTTATCCAATGACCAGCAGGTAATTACATCTGCTCTATGTAAGGAGAATTAACTACTTGTCTGCAGTTTAAAAAGATGAATTTCTTGAAGAAGTTGGTTATAAGCAAATAAATGAGAAAAAAAAAATTGTTACAGTGAGTGATTACCAGATTTGAAAATCCAGTTGTGAAGTTAGAGAGAATAGTATCTTTTTGTCAGCCTCAATGAAGAGAAATACAGGAGGACAGATAACAAAGCAAAAGCTTTTCTTTTGCCCATTATTTTAAGTCTGGACAAGTGAAGTAGCAACAACAAACATATGAGAAATTATCAGTGAGAAGTTTTTCAACCAGAAATACTAAGGAAAAAGAGGAATTAAAGAAAAAATAAAACAGTTTGAAAAAAAATATTCCTAGCAAAATCATAGGACTGTTATTAGAAGGAAACAGGTGAAATTCTCAATAACAGTGCAGAACAGATAGGAATATTCAGCTAATGTTTTTTCATAATATGGTCCCACCCCAGTCATGAATGCCATATGTTTTTGCTTAAAATAATATGGAAATAATTTTTAATACATGAGTTATTTAAAGAGAAATTATTACTGGTCTGCCT
Organism: Rhipidura dahli; assembly: GCA_013399225.1. NCBI lineage: Eukaryota > Metazoa > Chordata > Aves > Passeriformes > Rhipiduridae > Rhipidura > Rhipidura dahli. Next base: position 58,906 of record VXAC01005302.1, read on the forward strand.
GAACAATTAATGTTGCTCTTCAAGAAATTCTACAATGTTAAGGATGTAATAAAAACATGGATAAAGCCAGGGTTACATTTGGACAACATGAAAAATACGACCTTGATTATATAATTCTACTTATGCTGGAATCACTCACAGGTAAAATAAATGGAGTCCTGATACGTGAAATGATCAATACAGAAAATGATTGTGTGATTAGTGACAATGAGCATATCAAATTGGGCAGTTTTCTGGGTGAAATTGTCAGATGATTGATAAAGATGACTGCATTGACATATGCTTCTGTAAAGCAACAGACCTACAGCAGCACATCAACTTAATTAAGTGATTAGTATTGTACAAAATCAGCGCAACACATGAATTGTGAAATGGCTGAGTGGCAGACCTACAAAAGTAAGCATAAACAGCTAATCGTCATCCATTTGGGTAACTCCTGAGGAGTCTGTAGAGTTCTGCTGGTTTTCCTAAGTGGGTTTTTCCCGGCGCGTGGCTGGTGCCGGGGCTCCCAGCGCAGCCCAGCGCAGCCCGCGGCTCCGCAGTGCCCAGCTGGCTGGTGCCGCTCCAGTTGCTCCGATCCCTGCTGGGAGCTGGCACAGGCTCTTTGCCGCACCGGGCACATGCGGCGGCCTTAGCACCGCAGTTCCCTCGGCCTGCCGGGGCATCCCGAGAGCTGAGTACCTCTCTGACGGGAAGGGGAACGAGCTGTAAACACACCCTGGACACGGCTGCCTCGGGGGATTGAGCCCCGCGGGTCAGAGAGTGCCGGCCTCCGCTACTACATAAATTTATGAGTGATCTGAAGAAATGTTTAACAACATTAACGGTAACATTTTCAAGTGACATGAAATGCATAAAGCACTAAATAATGCAAAGAAAAGACAGTTTTTCTGTAGGGAAATTGACATCCTTTAGTAAGCCAGGATCATTTGAACATGCTTTTTGAGACAGCTGAATGCAAGGTCATTCAGCAGGAACAAAGAATGTAGGTCACGTTTAGAAGACTGGAGACTATGTCCTGGAAAGTGGTGACTCTGAAAAGGATTTAGGGGTCACAGTGGTTAGCCAACTAAAGAGAAGCTTCCAGAACAATGTTCCAAGGCATTTGGTACAGCCTTCAGATACAGGAGTGTTGGGTGGTGATATAACTGTATCCAATTCTACTTTGACAAAGGTGCTTGAAAATTACAAATGTTCAGAAGAGCTGAAACTGTTGGAAGGCTCTTAGATGTGAAAATTTTGAGCAACATTAACAGAGATGAGAAGTCAAAGTTACTTATTTTATCCAAAGTGAGATTAAGGAATGACTGTATTGTGGTTTGTAAAGATGCATTCACAGGGTCTTAGAAATAGACAATATTTCAAAGTCTGTCCAACAGGGAAAGACAATTTTGTATAAGAAAACAGTGGGATTTGTAAACAGGATGATTCCATAAGTGTTGAAACATCTTATTCGGGCTTTGTTTCTATTTGTAATTGCATTGTTTTAATTCAAATTGAGAAAAAACAAGAAAAAAAGAAAAAAAAGCATATTTTAAAGAGTTTTAAGATGAAAGCACGGTAAGCATGCTTGACAAAGGAAAACAGACTACACTATTCTGTTGTGTCTTCATGTTAGGCACAAAACTTCAAATGAACAAAACAACTCATTTAAAAAGATACTTTCCTACTGGGTTTATACTTTTGCCTTGATTTATATTGTATTATCTTCTTTTGACCTTTTTTTTTTTTTAAATATAGTTAGAATGAAGGTCTTTCTTGAACATCTGTGGAATATTTTGCACACTTAGGCTAGATGTAAATAATACATGCCAGAGAGATGTAAACACCAATGGGAGAAATAAATTATGTACGTGAACACAGGGCACTATAGCTAAAGTAATGAGTTGAAACGTAAGAAACTTCCATTAGCATGATCATCAGACAAAAATCAAAAACCAAACCTTATAAATGAGGGAATTCAATTTTGAAGAGCTGTTTCCTTTGGGGAGCAGAAGTCCCAAGACATTTAAATGAGATGTAAAATGAACTGGACAAAATAGCATGGAAGAATGTCAAAGAACACTCCTTTGTCAAGACCATAATGGTATTTTCCATCCCTAATCTTTGTGATCTCCTGTTTTTTCTTATCATTTAAGACTGTCATGAATATTTTATTTGATTGTTGACCTACAAAAGAAATGGTTTAAAGAATGAAGTTTTTCTGCAAGACTACCACAATTCTTTATTAATATTAGCTTCCATTCTGCCCCCAAGTATACCAAAATTACCATTATCACTGGTATCTGTTTTGTCTAAGCACAGACCAAGATATTTTCAAACCAAACAGACTAAAAAGCTGGTGAAACACTCAATGTGGAGGTGCTAATTTTTTTAGGAACTTGCACCTGAAAAACAACAGTTTTTATAGTAATGTGACTCTGCACTTCATTGTCCATAGGGGAAGAATTAAGTGCCTTAGAACAAAACTCACAAAAGCTGAGCTAGGTGGTAAAAGTGTGTTGTGGACACAATTGTACATTGAATTCTGACTCCTTTTGATTTTCAGGTATTTTAATACTATTACTCCTTTGAACAGAAGTTTTTCTGAAGGTTTTAGGTGCTCATGTATCTTTCAAAAACTAAGGAAAAAAGTGTAGCCAGAAGACTCCTGTCTGCTCTATACTGTAGTGATTAAGAAACTCCTCCAGGATGATGAAGACAGGGCAACAATTAATTTTTCTCCTTTAGGGAATCTCCTGTCTCCTAAGAGCTTACATGTGGACTTCTCTAGGGGAAAAGAAAAGAAAGGGAGTGCTCCATCCCCTTCTTCTTTTGAGCCTCTTACATATTTTGTAGACTGAAGGCTTGGTTTGCCTTCAGACAGATTAAGCAGGAGCCTCTATTCTGATTAAAGGTCTATCAATGGCAGCAGGGCACCCTGGGCTTAAGTCCCTGCTCCACTGATTGTCTCTGGATTTATGGATATAAAACACATAAATTGTCCGTAATACAGACACACAAAGCCATCTTTTGTCCTTCCCAAATGAGTGCCATAACCACGAGGTTACAGACTAATTCCCTCTCTCTGATCTAATGCATTTTTAATTCTTTCAAAGTGGAGCAGCTCCAACAGAAGGGGCAGACTGTGTTTTCTTCCCTTCCATGTCCCCCTGGACCATAGGCTGTTTACCTGACAAGCAGAAGAGAGTTGAAGTCTTTGTTGCACAAAGAGTGCAAACCAGATCCTTCACCTTGAGAAGGATCTCGCCACTGAAATCTTTACGTTAAAGCTAAGAGTAACCAAATCTATGAGGAGAAAGAATCAGGTATGGCTGAAATTTTGTGTGGAGGTTCATCTAGCAAACATGCTCCAAGACCTGATGGGCTCAGGCTTTGAGTGACTCAGATGAAACCAGAGATGCCTTTGGCCAAATACATGTTCTGAGAAATTTCAGCCTAAAACTGTAGCATCTGTGGAAGTTTGTCATCTCCAAGAGCAGCTGTAGCTAAGCGAGTGATGTGATAAGCATGGCTCCACTGCTTTTAGTACCTGAATTACACATCACACCTTCACCACCCAAACCGTGTCATGGGGCTTTGGAGACTCGGTGGGATTTCAGCACTTCGCGAGCAGGCAAACCTCCTGAAAATGCCAACACACGCATTTCCTAAAATTACTTCTCAAGGCGTTTTTCGGGCTCGGGCCAGCTGCACCCCTAGCCAGGCACAGCCCTGCCCCGGGCACAAGCAGCGGCGGAAAGAGGCGCTGGGAGGGCAGCGCCCCGCGGTGCAGCCGGGATGTAGCCCAGGGAGAGCCCGCCGGGATGGTGACCCGTGGTCCCGGCTGGGCTCGGCTGGCAGCCGGCGCTGCGCGGGCAGGGCGCGCTACTCGGAGCGGCTCCAGCGGCGGCATTCCCGCAGCGCCGGTGCAAGAGCGGGCCCGCAACGGGAGGAAGAAAGGGGGAGACAGCGGCGGCGGCGGCGCCGCCCTCTGGAGAGCGCCTGGGAGCGGCTGGTGTGAAGAGCCGCATTTCAATGAGGGCCGGGCTAATGCAAATCACTGCAACCGGCAGCAGCAGAAGAAAGGCGAAGCAGCTGCAGCCTGGGCTCCCCAGCAGCGCGCTACAGCCAGGGGAGGCGTAACAAAGGCAGCTGAGCCGCTTTCTGCGGCAAGTACTGCGACTACAGCCGGGTGGTCGCGGGGGGGAGGGCGGGAGCCGCCGCTCTTTGGCCGCTTCCCATTCCGAGCCGC
>VXAC01005302.1:63160-136599 GCA_013399225.1 Rhipidura dahli
GAGCCGCCGCCTTCTCTCCGCGCCCGGCCGGCAGGTCTGAGTGAGGAGGTGCCCGCCAGGCTGCGGAGAGCAGGTAAGAGCCGGGGCCGTCCCTGCCCTGCCTTGTCCTGTCCTGCGCGGGGGCTGCGGCGTGAGGGGCCGCCGGGGCGCGGTCGCGGGCGCGGCGCGGAGCGCTGCACCTGTGCCCATTGTGTGGGGTTGCGGGAGCGGGTGCCGGGCATCGGGAGCGGGTGCCGGGCATCGGGAGCGGGTGCCGGGCATCGGGAGCGGGCGCCGGGCTGCGGGAACGGGCGCGGCGCTGCCCCGAGTGCCCCGCGGCTCGGGCACCCTGCGGTTCGCACGCTCAACCCGCATGGGGCTGGGGTGCCTGGTGCCACCTCCAGCGGCACGGGGCTGTTTCACACGCGTTTCCCCCACCCCAGCAGAATAAACCCCATCTTTCCGTGAGCACGCTGCCGCATGTGTCCGTGTTCCACCAAACCCCCCGCCCTCCACGGTGACTTGTGGTCATCCTGCTCCTTAGTGGCCGTATGATCTGCGCTGGGTCCCAGTCATATCGCGACGTGATGTGGGGTTTTTTATCAGCATGTGTGGTTTTTTCATGGAAATGCTCACCCACACCTGTATTATAAATAATTCTTTAACAGATGTTAGGGTGTGAAGTGTTGGCATGGTGGTTTTTCAGGGGCGTGTCCGTTCGTTTTTCCATATCTGCCTGTATAAGACTATATATTTATACATCCAAACGGAAATGTCAGATCAAATTGTTTAGGATTTCTTTGTCTGCTCTGACCTTGTGGTTTAAACACGCTTTTCTATGCATACCAGGACTGTGGAGCTAAAGGGGAGCTCTATTTCGGTTTTAAGGACATAATTGGGAATTACAGACGTTATTGATAAAACCATAAATGTGTGGAAGAAAGGACAGTACCTCGCACTTCTTCCTCCCCTCATCCAAAATTAATAAACCTGAAAGACTCTTTAAAAAGTGTGTCTTCGTCTAAACTTTTTTCTTTTTGTGTGTATGTGTGTATTTGAGATGGTTTCAGCATAGAAAACAACAGACCTAAGAAAAATCCATTTTTTCTTGGCACAGGAATTGCTTCAGAGATACCGTTTCTGAATTGTGCATTCTGGGATTGTTTAAATCTGAATAACATGTTCTCACTGGAATTGGTGTGAATTAAAATAACTGACATCATTTTTTTAACATGGAAGCACTGGTAGTGTGTTCTCAATCCTAAAATGTGGCCACTAAGCTGTAATTTGCATTTAACCTATAGAGAAGCTTCAGTGAAATGCCACAGCAAATGTTCTTGTTCATTTCACTGAAGTGGGGTGTAGTGTGCACGGGAAAAGCAGAGGTTAGTTTTTTTCTTATATATATAAGAAAACACACACACATAAATTGCACTATGTGTAGGTACCTTTACAGGATTTACAAGTATAAGTCCTGCATTAATACATAAGCATATGATCCTGTGTCAGTGTAACAAAGTCAGTTGGGAGCTGTAACCAAAGTAGGGTAAATAATTTCCACTAGGGCCCCACATTTGCCTTAGGTGCTTGTGCTAGCCCAGCACATGAACCATTCTGAGAAGTTGCTGAGTGCATCACCTACAGCTTTGCAGCATCAGGGTCCATCATTGGTTTAATACAAAATTCTGCAAGCCAAAGGGCATCTGTAAGTTTTTCTCTGTGTCCTCCCACTGTTCTACAGCTGCTCTGAATACATTTTTTCTCTTAATGGTCACATCATTATGAGTGGTTGAAACAAAGCTAGTGCTTGCTGGTTTTTGTCTTTTTATTGGAAATCAATGAGAGAGGCCACTTCTAAATTAGGTCTGTGTATCTGTGCTATAAATAAACTTACTGTGCTTTACTATTCTGCAGACAACTGCAAATCTAGGTGGCTCCCAAATTAAAATGAATATGTTTTGAACCTAATGATCTTTTGATCATTCTACTTTTTTTTTTTGTATTTTTATGTTTTCTGTTTGTGAAGATTAATGTGCACTTTGTAGTATTTAGTCTTGTGTTGACTGTAAAAAGGAGTGGAAATACTTGCCTCCTTGGTTTTATTTCAGAACATGTGAACTTCTTTTTATGTAAACTGTATTGAACAACTGGGATTGTTTTGGTCAGGGCTGATGGGTTTTTCTCACTGTCAAGCATGGGAGGCACCAATTGCCAATTTGCTCAATGACACTGATTTTGTCACTCCTTTGGTGATGGCAAAAAAAGCTGTTGGCCTTAATCAATTTGAATATTAGGCTAGGATATCAGTAATACATCTTGCAAGTCCTACAGAGCACTGAAGTAATGTGCTCATTGAAAAACACTGTCTCCCTCTAACATATTTTTTATTTAATTTCATGTCATTTGAGCCCTTTTGTTGGTTGGGAGTATGTAAGGCATTTGCCCAAGGACAACTAAAGTAATTTATTACAAACCTTAGGCTGTGAGGAAACCAGTAATTCTAATGTGCAGGTAGTTTTTAACATTGGAATTGACCCACTAGGTGTGATAGTCCTGATTCTCATTGCCAACCTGCCAGATCTATTCCTCTGAAAATGTGTTAATTGCATAGTTGTTGGCGACTGGCTGCCCTTCTGAAACAACACCTCCTGAGATCAAAATTGGAACCAAGAGTTTGGTGGGGGCAAACAGTCTAGAAGGTAGATGTGACTCAAATAGCACCTGAATAGAACATGAGAAAAAGTAGAAAGCTGATGCATTTGTTCCTTTTTCCAGTAGGTCAGCTTCGTCACCTCAGTTTCCAAGTTACTGAATTTGAACAAACACTTCTCAGTGCTTGCATATTGTTAGCATTTGGGGTCATGGGTGATGCTGTTGTGATGTCTAACTTAAATGTTGAGGTGTGGCAAGAGGCTTATGTGTAAAATGACCATATGAAGGTAGCATGGTTTTATTTAAACTTTTCTCTCAACCTAGAAAGTAGTCCCCTCTATGGGCCTTCTATAGAACAGGAAGTCTTAACCTGAGCTCCCTTAAAACTTCTAAGTTTCTTAAGCTTTTTCTCTCCTCTTGTGCATTCTTTAGGTTGAACTTCAAGATGTCCCTTGGGAGAGATATGGAGCTGGAGCATTTTGATGAGCGTGATAAAGCGCAGCGATATGGCAGAGGGTCCCGGGTGAATGGTTTGCCCAGCCCCACTCACAGTGCCCACTGCAGCTTTTACCGAACCCGCACCCTACAGACCCTGAGCTCTGAGAAGAAAGCCAAGAAAGTTCGTTTCTATCGTAATGGAGACCGGTATTTCAAAGGGATTGTTTATGCCATCTCCCCTGACCGGTTTAGGTCCTTTGAAGCTCTCCTGGCTGATCTGACCCGAACTCTGTCCGACAATGTGAACCTGCCCCAGGGAGTGAGAACAATCTACACAATTGATGGCTCCAAGAAGATTTCCTCCTTGGACCAGCTAGTTGAAGGTGAGCAGTAAGATCTGGAGGTGTGAAGTTGAGTTTGAGTCAGCCTTTGTCTAATCTGTTAAGTCTTTCAAAAATAGGTAATGGTATTGTTCTTATTGATAAAAAAAGGAGTTTTCAATGGTTTGAATAGAATTGGGAATATCTTAAATGATGCCTTGAAATATTGTTGCCTTGCTGCTTATTTCCTTCTTGTTGAATGTCTGACCTTTTCCTTTCAACATAGAGTTGATAGTCCTAGATCCTGAAGATTACATCTAATCCTTCTTTTCATAAAGATGCAAGGTCAAGTGCCAATGAGAGTTTAGTCTGTTAAACTTCAAAAGGTCAGTGATGCTAATGAAACCTATGTGAAATTCAGTTCAAGTGTTTCTGGTTTTGGTTTTTTAAAGTCTGTCTCTAGCTAGTGAAGAGGTCTATCTCTTCTCTACAGGTAAATATACCTTAAGTAAAATACTAGCCTCTCACTGAGTGGCATAAATGTTGGCAGCCTGTTAAAAGAGTAATACTGTAGCTATGATTCAGCTGGGGTATATTGTGAATGTTTTTTCTCTTGTAGTATTTTCCTTTAGCCCAGTCATAGAATTGATAAGGTTGAAAAAGATTTGTAAGATTACTGAGTCCTGCCATTAACCCAGCACTTCCAAGTCCATCACTAAATCATGTCCTTAAGTGTCTGCACATCTTTTAAGAACCTACAGGGATGGTGGCTCAACCACTTTTCTGGGCAGCCTGTTCCAATGCTTGACAGCGCTTTCTTTTTAAAATTTTTTTCCTAATACCCAATCTAATCCTCCCCTGGCACTACTTGAGGCCGTTTCCTTGTGTCTTAATGCTTGTTACTTGTAAGGATAGGACCAACACCCACCTTGCTACAACCTCCTTTCAGCTAGTTGTAGAGATCTTATGTTGTTTGTAAATAAGGCTCATGTACCTGCAGTATAAACCATCACCAGTGAATTGGTCAGAACTGACAGTTCTTGGTCACTGTTAAATGTCAGACATGCCAGGCATTAATTTGTCCTTTGACAATGACTTTATCACTCCTTCAGGAATAGTTCTGTTGGCAAAAGAAACTGTCAGCATTAATCAGTTTGAATATTAAGCTTAAAAAATTAATAGTACTTTTCACAGGTTTTACGAATAGCTAAAGTAGCTTTTCCAACACAAAGTGCTTGTGGACTGCAGTGGGTTTCTGGTGTAAAACATCAGAATGTAAGGGTATGAAGGCACTGATTATCACATGGCCATAAATGAGAGTGTTTCTTACCTGTGACATTTAAATTCAGGTGCTTGACCATGTTCCAAGAAAACAAGGTGAAACAATTCTTTCATTTTTGCTTCCATCCCCCGGCCCCAGTGTGCCATGGGCAAACCAATAAAGGATGGATACACAGCCACTGGACAGTTAATTAAGAGTTGCAACAGAAATTGTAATTTATGTGTGATTTTCATTTTTAGCACCAGGTGAGAGGACTTGCAGAACAAGGATGTAATGAGAGGATCAGAAGAAGGCTAATATGGAGAGAGAAGAATAAAAGCGTAATGCCAAATGTGGCTCCTGAAAGAGGAGCACAGCTTTGCATACCAGGTGTTTAGCCACCATTCGGTTGTCCCCTTTTTGTATCATGGCAGAAGAAAGCTTTTTAAGATTTGGGAACCTGATATTCTTGATAATCTTCCTTGTGTAAAAAAAGAAAGTAGGGGACAGCATGAAGTTGCTCCAGAAAGAAAATTGAAGGGATGGGATTATCTGTCTGAGTAACAGATTTTTGGGGGTTAGGATCAGAGGTGTAGTGAAATGGAAAGGAAACTGGTCTTAGGAGCAATGTTATCAATTTCAGGGCAGAGTTAAAACTGTATTTGTCAGGACAGGTTTTAATTGGTAGAGAAAATCAATTCTGGGAGGAAAGACCAATATTAATCAACATCTGTTTAAAAGCAGTCTTTGTGCATTTGCTTATTTGATTGGTAGGCTCAACTAGAAGCAAGTTTCATTGATGTTAATGTTGATTTACACAGTCCTTTTGCAGCCAGTCAGAACCAATTTTGAAAAGAAAGAAGTGGATTCAGAAATAAATTCAGCAACCTGTAAGATTAGTTTATTTTGGCATCCTAGAGAAGAATAATACCAGTTATTAATCAGTCAGTCAAAATGAATGACAGTGCAAGAGCCTAGGTTTATTTTAAAGAAGGCATTTGGGATTCCTTTTCATCCTGTGGGACTTTATTCCTTACGCTTTCAATGAATCCATCTTCCCTTCCTGGTATGGTTCAAGGAGGACAGTCTTGTTTTCTTGTGCCAGTAAGACTGTTGGATTTACAGAAGTCAGTCTTTCTGTGGAAGAAGAGAGCTACATCCTCATTCTGTCTGAAAAGGGGCTTCTGTTTATTTGTGTAAAACTGCAGGGTGGGCTGCTTCACTTGTAGAACTTCACAGTGGAGCATGGGTTTGTATATTATTAGCTCAGTGATGGCTTTTGCATAAAACCCTTGCACTCTTTACTGTACAAATTTATTAGAGTTTGGCTGGTGTGGTACAGCATTAATTAGCTTGAAGCTGTGCTTTGTGTTTAAATAGCTAGAAAATTACTTGATTTTTGCCTCTTGCCAAATTACATTTGTGCTGCAACTACTGAAATATGAAGTACTGCTTTCTTCATGGTGAGACTATTCCTTCCTGTGTGAATTCACTAATTAATTTATTGAGACTGTTATGAATTTACGTGACTGGGGTGGGACACTGATTTGGTGATTGAATTGTAAGGCAAATGTATAAAGCCTTGGTTTTTACCATTGGTTTTTGTCTTTATGCCTGTGAGGAAGTTCCTGTACTCTTACGTTCTCATGCAGTACATAAAGACAGAGAGGCTCTTGGGGGAAATGAGGCAGCAGCCACGGTCTTTCATCCCAGAGCTAAATACACAGAACTGCATGAAGGATAGTCCCAAAGGAAAAAGATTGTAAAAGAGCTGTTTTGCTTCAGTTATATTTAGTTTCATTCTGCATACAATTCAGAGGTGGCATGGCTGTGTGCTGGTGCTGTAGATTATTTTGAGGTGCATGGACACAGTTGCTCTTTATTGGAGAGTAGTATCTTCCCTGGGTATGGGGATTTTGTGGGATCTGTGGTTCGATCGATTTTGGTTTTTGGTTGCGGCTTTTTTTTTTGTTTTTGTTTTTCATCTTTTTGTTTGGTTGTTTTTGTTTTTCTTAAGATTAGGGCATGTGAGATTTGTTGGCATTTGATAACAAGGGGTATGTATTGTTGCAAAAAGTTTCACACAGTCTGTAACTTCTGTCACCCTACATGAAGGAAATAATGCAATGGATTCAGGTTCCTTCTTTTTGTCAGCCCTGATGCTAGGACCCTCTTACCTTTAAAGAATGGAATGTGACATGACTTTACTCCCTAGGCATGACAGGCAATCAAAGCATGTAGAAATAATGAAGATGAAGTTGCTCTTAAAGGCTAAATTTTTTAGCTGTAAAGGAAGTATCAGGAAAGGACTTTTCTACTCCGAAAGTGTATCATCCTTAAAGCTGAAGGCAGAGGCGGACTCATAGGTCTTATCCCCAGAATTACTAATGCACATTGCAGGATAACTCTGAAATAAAGGATATTTACAGTTTTTACTCCTAGGGTCCTGCTATGTGGAACAGAGACCACAGAATCAATCCATAGCCAGAACTGCATCCCTTTCTCATTAATTTTTATTATAATGTTACCTCAGAGTCTTGAGTATGAATCAGAATTGATTGTTTTAGGTTTCCACAATACCTACCACAAAGCTGAACCCTGCAGCTGAGAACTGGCAGTCACAGACAAACTGAAAACCCCAGACCACAAGGCTGAGAGCATCCTGGGAAGCAGTTTTGTCACATGTCAATATTAGGTGCACTGCCAGCTGATTCTAAGGAGTTCTATCCGTGTGTGCATGTTTTGTCCAGACATAATGGCAAAAACAGTTTTAAGGAATAATCTGAAAAAGAAAAATGAATGTCTCTCAGGGATTACCTCAGAGCTGCAAACCTTGTTGGAGGAGCAGTTTGAAAGGATGCAGATACACCAGCTTTAAAATCCAGTGACAGCTGTAGCCAGCTAACAGCTCCTGGGAGATGTGACCCTCGCTGCAGGGCAGAGGAAATGATGGGTCGCATGAGGACTGCGGGAAGGCTCTCGTGGCGGAGGCAGGCAGTTTGTGTTCCAAGCAGCAGAGAAGCTGCCTGCCTGTTGGAGGGTTCAAGATGCAGCATCTCCTGGCTGCAAGTGTTCCTGACTTGTTTTGTGTATGGGTCTAGCTGCTCCTCCTGTCACCTCATTTCTCGTGTCTCGGCTTCTCCCTCTCCTTCCCAGTTTTCCTGCTGCCTTCCTGACTCTGCCAACCGCTCCGGTGCTGTTGGTGAGAAGCCCTGCCAGGCCAGGCTGTAGGAATTGATTGATGTGGTCTCTGATGCTCTCTGGAGCTAATGACTTCTTTCTTCTAGACCATGCCTACCTCAGCAGCTGGGAATTGATGGGCTGGAAAGATTCATATGCATCTGTAATGTGCTATCAAAATAATAATAGTAAAGTATCTGTTTAAATGTTTGTAGAGCTGAATCTATGTGGACATTTGTTTGTAGGATTAAATTTACACTGGATATTTACCATGGATTTGATCCAGGGCTATCAAATTTAGGGACTTGGACTGAATCCTGTGGCAGAAATGGCTGCAATCCTTATATTGTTTAATAAACAAACTGCTGAATGATCCTGTTGCATAAAATAGTAGAGGGTTGTTCTGGCACTCTTTATTTGATTATTTTGTTCATCCATTAGCCAGTTGATTATCTTTGTGTCCTGCTTAACAGCTTTTTGGAAGTCCATGTGGTTTCATATTCTAGGTGCTTTACATTATTTAAGTGGGGTTTTTTTAAGTGTGTAAGTGCCTATCTTACTTGTAACAAGATTGCAGAAATTTGAGGGGGCAGAGGGAGAGGAAGTATTTTTATGTGGCTTTTGATGAGGGAATAAAAAGAACTTTTTAGTCTGAACTTAGAAGAAAGTAAGTTTGGGAAAGAAATCCTTTCAAAGTTCAGAGGAGATCTGATTTAAAGTTTCTGGTGCATCTGATTGCTAGGTGAGCACGTGTAGGTCACATTTATTTCCTGTAGATGCTCCATCTCTTTCGCACTGTTGCATTTTTTCTGACCCTGCAGAAAGACAAGGCAGCAGCAATGTAGTTAAAGTAGGTTATTGTTCTATTAACTAAGACATTTGGGAACTATCAAGTATCAGTAATTTATTTGATTCAGGTCATCTTCCTTTTGCAATCTGCTCTGTGTGGTGAGGCACAGTCAGAATTCTTTGTCCTTTCTCTGGAGAGATTGAGATTCTGCCTTTTGTATGGATAAAGCCAAAGGGTGGAAGGGAAGAAAGGCAGGTATGCCTAGGCATGGAGCACTGGGGTTGCTAGTCACTTCCCTGTTCCCTTAAGTTATTTCTTGCACTATCTTTTGGGGAAGTGGACCCCAATAAATCATTGCTAGTTAATAAATTGACTTTCCATTCCTACTATATGCTCTGCTCCAAGGAATAAAACCAGTTTTCCATAAATTGGCAAGTCCTGACCTCCACAAAGAGGGGCTGGTGTTTCCTCTCTGCTTGTGTGGTTCAAACAGGTTCTCCTCCTTCTCCAGAGTTTACAACTAAGATCACCTGGCTTCCACATGAAGCCATTCCAGGCCAAGTCACTTTAAGCACAGAAAAGCAACACAAAAAAAGTCTTTTTAAGAGATGATGCCTTGGTTGTTCTTATAGGGAGAATATCAGTAAGCTGAAGAAAATAAACCTAACTGCTAATACCAGTGTGCCAAGGAGGGAGAGACTTGCATCAGGAGAACTCCAATACTTATGTGCAGTGATTCAGTATCTGTGAAGCAACCACTTTGTACAGAGAAATTATTTTTAAAAATTAAATATTTAATAAATGAAGCATGTCTTGAAATTCTGTTGTGACCTATAAGAACTGTCCTCCAGTGTTGCATGTCTCTGCTGGTTCATCTGCATTGACAGATGTGTAACTGCAGGTAGTAGGGTTTTGGGGTTTTTTTAAGCATAAACAATATCTTGGGATCTGCCATTTGGCACAATTAGATTTCTGAATAATTTCTCAATGCTAAGATTTGTTTTAGTTGTTCTGCATGGTATTTCCTGAAGAGTTGGGCATTTATACAAGTTAAATTGTAGGGTACTGGCTTGAAACTGACCAACAAGTGCAGTGCATCTTTTTTGAAGGGTTCAAGAAGTTTGTGTTTTATTTGCACTATTACTGTGAAGAAGCTATCAGGAAAGGGATGCTCTCCAAGGTGTAGTAATCATGTTTTTTTTTCCTCTATAGATGCCAGATCTCTCAAAACAGCTGGGTGTTCCCCTTTTCTTTTCCTAATGGCTACTGATACTGTAATCAAGAGTCAAAATTCCATTAGTGGCAGCTGACTGCACTGTGAAGCACTGGCTCCTCTCTCCTGGGGAGCTGCAATCAAATTGACACTTTTAAATGGACTGTATTGTCTGTGCCTTTTGCTTAATCCAGTTTCTGCAAAGAGTCCTTCTCAACACTTGTTCTGTTACAAATTTAGTGTATGGAGATTGTTACTTTCTTCTTCCAGCTGCCAGTTAGTCAAAGCTGATGATGAGGAAGCAAAAGCTAAAGCAGGAGATGGATTTATTTGGCTTGTATGTCATGCCCTTTATGGAACTTCTTAGCAGCCTTCACTCCTGAAGGTACTGGTGAAAAAGAAGTGGGAATGAAAATGTAGGTGAAGACCTTTTGTCCTTTTCTTTGAGATTTCCTCTGCATACAAACACCAGAGGTGCTAAAGAATTTTATTCTTACAGGCCTGACCCTTAGGACCAGCATTCATGAGAATTGCAGTCCCCGGCTAACATCTAAAATAGTTTTAAATAACGACATTATGGGAAAAGTATCTGTATTTCTCTTGACCTGTATAAAATAGTCCTTACTAAAGATATTTCATCTTAGAAGGCCTTGGATGCTCTACCTTCAAGATGTTATGTAGCTAAGTATGAGCTTCTTGAAGGGAAAAAATTATCTTGGTGTAGATGTTTTGTTGATGTGATATGGTACCACTGGAGATGAAGAAAGGGTAAAAATGCGGATGTTTAAACAATCCCAAACCTTCAGTGATTCTATTGGTCCTTTTTTTTATGATCATTCATACAAATTTAGCTTTGTAATGAAGAGCTGATGTACATTTAAATGCTACAAGGAATTCAGCTGACCTTTAAATATAGCTGATATTAAAAATCATGTGGAATGCTGTCCTTTCAAGAAGGGAAACCAAAGGAGTTCTTCATAAACTAAATGTGAATCTTCTGAGTACACTGTGTATCACCATTTATTTATGAGCCTATCCTTTGAGAAGTGAGTTTTAATTTGAAGGCTTGATTTTAAATAAATGTTACTTTGTGCAACTGAAGTGAGCAATTTCCCTAGTAGGACTGAGCCTGAAAATCCAGATTTTATATTCCCCCTCAAAAAATAAAATAAGAGTTTGCTGGTGGGTTTTACATCTTAAAGCTAACACAAATGAAAACAAGAACAAATATTGTTTAAAAATTTATAAACCAGACTTTTGCAAATTATTTTTTAGGGCATTTATTTATTTTATTGAGAGTAGTCTTTCTCATAGTAGGATTTCTGTTTTTTTTTTTTTCCCTTAAAACTTGCTGAATTTGTGTATGTGGTTCTGTGGGTGCCTTCTGACCTGGCAGTAATTGAGTAACTAATACTAGAACCATTGGACATGGATAAAAGGGATGTGCACTGTTTGACCACTCATTATTGTAGCTGAGCCTTTCTGTTCTGACGTTTCCACATATGTATCTATCTATATATCTTGTGAATATATATAGTGGCTGAAAGAAAGAGCCTGCCTTTATCCAAGCCTCAAGTCTTGGTGTTCCCTGCCTCCTTTTCTAAACGTGGTGACTGTGTATCTGCCTGCATTCCTTGTGTGCTGTAATATCTGTGGAATTGGGTTGGGGGGTTCTTGAAACCTTAAAATTCTTGTTCAGAAGTAAATTTTAAATACTTACTTTTCTTTTAATGATTGAACTGTGAGTCCCCTTTCTTTAGGGGTAGGGATCGTTGGGGGAATGTCTTTGGTTCTTACATGCTTTTTGGCATAGGAGGTGCATCACTGAGGTTTTTTCTGGTTCTGTTTTAATACCTGGGGCTAAACTAATGACGTGGAGACCTCTGTGCTGCTAGCATACGCTGAACTCTTGAACCCAGAAGAACTAAAACATCTCAGATGTCTCTGTGGTGTTGTTCAGGATGGGATTTTGCATTATCTGCAGGCTGCCAGAAGGTGTGGTCTTGCTGGATCTAGTATTGCTTTCTTTGACGTTTTTTGTTTGGTTTGTTTGTTTTTCCCCAGACAGAGGATGAACTGGATCAGCTTGATGTTGCAGAATTAGTAGTGTCTTTGGTGTGTTTGGTGAGATCACTGAGCTGGTCCAACTCATCCAGTGCTGCTTGCCAGCACAGCCACACAGTTGAGCTCAAGGGAGAGTTTGGGAGCACCCAAGCAGGTGCCCCTTACACAGCAGCCTGGAGCTGGACTGGATTCAGGTGCTAATCTGCAGGGTGCTGGGCTTTCTGGCTGATTTCTAGTTCCCCAGAAATTGTGTACATGTGGTATTTGCAAAAATATTTTACTGTAGATGAAAATGCTCCAACAGAAAGAGGAACTAATAGCCACTATTTTTCTTTTAAGTATGGTAAATTTGTTGGAATGAAAAGTCTGTAATTGCTACTCTTTGTCTTTCTTTCTGCTCATATTACATATTAAATCAGTAGATAATACAGGGAGGTATCTTGCCTATACATATGATGCCTAAAGCTTTAAAAAACCAAATGTTAACAAATCTCCTATGACACTTTCATCCACCTTTTTTATAAAAAGTTATTTGTGCCTGTATTTTATGGTAATGTGTCATATCACCTCCACTGAAGTACTTGGGGCCTGCTGCTTTGTTAGGAGAGGGCCATTTAAGCATGAAGGCTGGGGAAGTATGGTGATAATGTGCTGGGGCTGGGCAGCTGGTGAAATTTGAACACTGTTTACTGTGTTTACTGCCAGCAGTGATCACCACTGCAAATAGTGTTTTCTGATGAGAAACAGCTGCTTTCAAGGACTTTTGTAACAGCATTTCTTGAATGGTTAGCTGAAGAGTGGTCTTTAAAAGATCACTTATTTTATAGCCAGGTGCATCTGAGAAGGGAAGAGATCAATACTTTATGCACTGTAGATCAAGAATGATAAGAATATTGTTAAATGACTGGAGAAGGATTTGATTTTGTATTTTCCTGTGTTTTTCTTTTTTTTCCTCTCCAATCTGACTTGCTGGACTTTTGCTTTTGTTTCCACAGGGGAAAGTTATGTATGTGGTTCCATAGAACCCTTCAAGAAACTGGAGTACACGAAGAATGTAAACCCAAACTGGTCAGTGAATGTTAAGACAACTTCTACTTCTCGTTCAGTGCCATCTCTTGCCACTGCTAAAGGAGGTACTCCAGATGCAAAAGAGAATAAAGATTTCATCAGGCCTAAACTGGTCACTATCATCAGGAGCGGAGTGAAGCCACGGAAAGCAGTCCGGATTCTGCTCAACAAGAAAACAGCACATTCGTTTGAACAGGTTCTTACTGACATAACTGATGCTATCAAGCTGGATTCAGGGGTGGTCAAACGCTTGTACACACTTGATGGAAAACAGGTAAGAATTTTCATGATGACCATTCTCAGCATGAAGAAAATATCATTTTCCAAGAGTAAAAGAATAGTACACTAGCAGAAAAAAAAAAAATTCCCCATTTGTTGTAGAATGTACAGCCAGACCTTCTACTGCTTATAGTGTACTTAGGATCTGTGAGCAGCTCAGGAACACCATGAAGCATTACTTGGCCTTGGTGATGGTCTTGCCATTTATGATAAATAATAAATAAATAACAGCTCTAAATCTATTCAGTTGAAAGTGTGATGTGGTTTTGGCTCTGCACGCCGGAAACGTAGGCTGAAGGATGTCACTTAAGAGAAGCTCTTTCTGCTAACTTGTTTCAGCTTTTTCTTGCAGCAGTTTTATGAGTCACTGTACTTGGCTTTCCATAAACTGTAAGAACAAACAGTGAGGACATGTTTCACCATGGTAAATGCAGACCCACTGCTGTCCAGAGTGACTAAATGATGAATCTTATTGCACCTAAAGTGGACAATGAAGAAGGTGCAAGCCTAGAAAATGAATGAGCTTTTTTTCCCTTTTGCAGGACAACAGGTAGGATTATGTGTGGTGCTCACATTTAATGAGGAGTCTCTTGTAGGTTACAGTTATTACTTCTGTGAAATACCTTCAAGGAGTGTCTCTTTTTTGCTGACTTATTAAATTGCATCAGAGTGAGATTTTTGAGAGCCTTCTTATTGAACTTGGGGATAGAGGGGCACGAAAAAAAATATTACAGAATAATCCTACTTCTTTTTTGTCTTTCACTTTATTTGTAATTTGTCTATGGACATGTATTAATTATAGCAAAACTGGAGAAGCTCTTAACCTGGTGAAGGGCAAGGCTAATTTCAGCATGACCTGAATTGATTTAGAGCAATGGTGACTCTAGAGAAATAAGGCAGATATTTGCATTTACAGATGTAACTTATTAAACTGAAGAAGTCTCCCTGAGAAGCTAGAAGCTGCTAGAGACCATGATATTTCTGCTGTAATACAGCTGTGTTTTAGAGATTCTAGGTTCAATGATTCACAGATATACAGCAAACAGTGTTGCTATTGGGAGATGCTGCCAAATATGCCTGTTACCTAAATGTCTGTAAATAAATGCTCAGCAAGATCTGGTGATGTCCTAACATATCTGCAGTTACTGGGGCTGGTGTGCAGGCACAGTTCTGGAAACAGCTACAGCAGTACCCTCTGATCTCAGAGAGGGCTGTTTAGAGCACAAGCTGCTTATTCAGAGCACTGGTTCAAATCAGGGCCAAGTCTGGCTTGACCAGAAGTCCTTTCCATCTACTGTTTTGTATCAGTAACCTCTGACACCAGTTACACACAGCAGTACAGCTCTTGGTAATGATCTCCTTACTGTGACTTCCTTGGGAACTTTGACCTGGAGCAAAATGTGGATGTGAAATTCTTTTTGTCCCCAACAAAAGTGAAGCGTGTGTCAGGGGAAACTTTCTACTCCTCTCCCTCCTTACCTTGCTTCATGCTCCAGGAAGCACTAAGGCTAGTAAATTTGAGGAAGGTGTTGAGATTTTACAGCTGCAGAGGTCAGTGGTGGTCTCTGCTATGACACTGGCAGAAGATCTTGAATGATTATTCTGGTTCCTGCAAACCCTCTCAGTAAAGAAGGGATGCATATGCTTTGTAATGTATATATAAATAAACTGGGGGTTTAGCTCTGAAGAAGTGCAGCGTGGAAGGATGCCAGTGTTGTCTCCTGGATAATGTGCTTGCTTTTATCTTTTTGTATTTGAAACTCCCCTTTAATGATTGTGCTTAAAACAAACCAAAAAAAACCCCCTTTATACCTGGTTTTGAACTCTAATTCCTGAAATTATCTATATTATCCTACTGCTGGGAGGAAAGGGAAGACCAGATTTTCTTGGCCCTTATGCTGGCATGGTACAGTTGAATCCTTTGTTGACTCATGGGCTTTGACTTGAATGTAAATCAGTGCTGTATCAGGGAAATTTGTTACCTACCTTGTAGCCTGAAACCCTTGTGTCCAGAAGCTCTCCCAAGAGACTGCCATCTCCATGCTCCTTTCCCTTTTGGATATACACATGGAATTTTGTAGCTTGCTGTCGAACCCTCCTGGTAAGGTCAGGGTTTAGGGAAAGGGGGATATGTGTGTGTGTCCTGCAGGTGTAAGGGACACTTTGCTGCCTGCAGGTCCAGAGCAGCTTTGCTGGCAGCAAGGGAGATGAATGACTCCGTGCTCAGCAGGAGCAGCCTGTTGCTCAGCCCTGAGTGGGGAAGTCATTGATTTCCTGTGCTGCTGGGAAATTGCTGCTCCATTTTTCTCTGCCAAAAGCCTGATCTCCCAGATGGTGTTGGGGATGCAGTGATAGGTTTCTTTATTGCTAAATTCAAGGTGTGAATTATTACTGGGAGGAAATCCATGGTAAATCCATGATTTTTCCAGTACTATTTGTAGCTGGGAACTTCTGCTGTGACTCCTGCTGGAGTTCTGAAGGTTCTGGAAAAGCCTGTGTTGAGGGGCTAAATCTGACAAATCTGTGATTAAATCTTTCATCTCTAACTTAAAAAGCAATAAAATCTAAAAGTTCTGAGTCAAGAACAGTAATTTACTGTAAGAATAAGAGAATAAAGCTCTCCTGGGATCATTCTTTGGGAATATAACTTGGAGACAGGCTTTTCTGTACTGTCATCTCTTCTAAGTTGTTTTATGAGGCCAGCACTGGAATTGCCCTTCCACAGCAAAAATTGACATGAGTCCCCTGTGTTGTTAGTGGAGTTGGACAGTGTGGCATGTATATTGTTGTTGGATACTATTATTAAGTATTATTTATTACTTGAGGGTAATAAAAAGAGAATAGCAGGCGTCAGAGTCTTAACTGGGCATCCAGGTTAGGTGGTTATCCCATCCTGACACTACACATGGAAAAACTGAGCTTAAATACTCTTCCTTCAGCAACCTTGTTAGTTGTGATGCTTTGATTTGTATCTCTAAAAGATGTCAATAAATATTTTGTTCATTTAAGAGGAATTTAAATGATAGCCTATAAAATTTGATAACAATGTAAGGAGCTTGTCTTGATGAGAGAGGTAGTACTTAGTCAGAATTTGAGACATGTTGTGATTGCTAGGAAGAAATCTATCGTTTGACATCCAGTTGATTCTCCATCCCAAAAATTGCTTCTTGTTTTTGGAAAATTTAGTAATTTTTGGTGCACATGATGCTTTGTGAGTGTTTCTTAGAACTCCAGGGCTGTAGTTGTCGTAGCCATTTTGACTTTTTAATGCTGGAATAGCAGAAGAAAGGGGTGGGGGTGAAAACCAAACCAAACCAAAAAAAAAAAAAAACCAAAAAAACCCAGAAAGAAACCCCACAAACTAAACTCACAAAAAACCACAAGAAAGCAATCCTCAAAAAAATCAAACCCCAGCAAATTTAACCAATCTTGCCTCATGGGGTTAGTGGCAGTTCAGGGACTAAAACTTGATGTTTTCCAGTATTGGGTGGGTATTGAGTTTGGATTTCATGCATTACTTCAGTTTAGTTTTAAAAAAAAAAGTGTTTCTCCTTACTACAAACAGGGTGACTAATGGCTTATTTGCATTTCCTTATAGCACATGCACAGAATCTGTATTTTGACTTCAAGGTCTCGGAAGCTTTAGAATATCATTTCATTTGTGCTAAAAAGGGCACGATATACAGCTGCAATCTGATCATAAAGCACATCAGTGGCCTGCATTTAGCATACTTCTGCAGTTTAATTATTAATGACTCTTCAGAGCTGGATAGGTTTCACACTGTGCCTGGAATAGTTTATGTATACTTTTATAGATATACTTAATTTTTACTGGTACAAGGGCCTTTGTACTTTAGAGAAAGAGTCACTTCCCTGTACCACACGGATGCATTTGAAGATGGTGGGACTCTCAGAAGTGTTTAACAGTGTTATGAGCACAGGCCAAAATCAGAAGCTTTCCAGGGGGAGATCTTGAGGCATTTTCCTTGCCAGCTTTGCCATGTAAGGAAAATAAAAATAGAATGAGTAGGTGTAATGGCTGCCTGTAGGAATACAGATAATGAGGGCATGCTCTTACTATGAGCACTACTCAGTTTTTTAGATTAACCTGATGTTTAAGTTCATTAAAAGATATTGTGAGCGTTGGCCCTTAATATTATCACATACTTGTGCAGAGTAGAAACACTTTCTCATGACTGAAATGTGTCTTGCTTTACTGTAGCTGCACTGTTCCTGTTTGATTCCTAACCTTTCCTTAACAGAAGGGGGCATTTTCAGTTTGATGTTCATTAAAAAATGGTCTTCTAAAAGGCAGTGTGTGGACACAATGGACACGGAGGACACAAACTGCGTGTGGAGATAGAGCCCAGCTGCTTTGCTGCAAGCTATTTGCTGGTGTCTGTTTGCCTGGTGCACATCTAGGATAACACCAATGAATAAAATGGGAGAAAACTAATCAAGGTGACATTTAACAGCAATATTGTGAAACAGTGCCCTTTTTAGAAGTGTTATGATGTGATGTTTGTGCAGGGTATTTGCAGTTTGCTTGTTTTGACAAAGACTGAAGGTTGGACAGTGGTGCACTGTTACTGTGTGCATCCTCCATTTGCTTTTGGCAGAACAAACATCTGCTTTGTAATAGGACCTACTTATTTGAACAGGCGGTTTGCTTAGCTCAACAAGGTGCAATCATGCAAATTATTTTTTAGTTTATGCATTATGCTGTTGTTTTGACTCCAGACAGATAAATGGTCAGTGCCAGAGATACTAGACTAAAAGTCACTCTCTGTTTGTGGTTTTTTTTCCCTAATAAATATTTTATCACAAATCAAATTGCCTTTACAGGTATGAAATACAAGTACAGTTATTTAAAGACATATACCTTACAGAAGTATGTGTGAGACATAGGATTATAGGCATAGGTCTCTCAATTATGTTGCTTTAAACCAGTTAAACAGCTATTAAATAATTGTGGCTGCAAAGAAAAGGAACATCACAGTGCTGGAAAGCTTAAAGCTTCTTCATTGAGTGCAATATGCTTTCATTTCTCAGTGGAAACCCACTATAGACTTGCTATGTTATGGTGCAAACAAACTCCCTCTCCTGTGGACTTCTCTTTTTGAAGACACATGATATCTTTTATATCATGTATCTTCATATACACATGATAGTTTTTAAAAAGGAATACTAGTGTTCTAAGAAAATACAGTCTTAAGGAAGCAAAAGCAACTGTTTGCACCTACACCCAAAATGAGCATGTGGTTTTTTTATGGTTTTGTTCTTAACAAGTGAAAAACACTAGGTAATAACATCTGTATGGTACAGTAAATTCTTGTCCACTGTTTTGTAGGATATATTAAACATCTCAAATGTCTTTCTCTAGACCTGGATTGTGCTTGGTACAGAAACACCCACAATAATGAAGGTAGGTATCATTCACAGAATGACATTCTCACCTCAGAGTTCGGGTAGTGTGTATTGTACAACAGTCTAGACTAAAGGAATGTTAACCAAAATAAAGTTTATTTGCAGTGACTCGTTTTGTGTGTGCCTGTAATTTTGATTCACATGAGCATTTTTAATCAATTCCACTCTTAACATAGAAGGTGCATTTAATTTTAAGGGTGACTGGTTGTGCATGTTCTTTTTATTTGTGAGGTTGTAGCTACAATGCACTCGAAATAGCTCTTACTGTCCACATTTTTCATTTTTCAAAAATGGGAAAAATACTGAGTGCATTTTTTGTGTCTCAGCAGAACAACTTTATCTTCTCTCTTTTCTTAAAGGCTTTGGAGCTCCCTGCCAGCCACAGGGCACATGGGTGATGTTGATTGACCCAGAGCACCATGGTGAATTCTCTGTGAGGTGTAGCTTTGCAGATCCTGACTAACTGGGAGAATACATTAAGTAAAATGACTTCTGCCGCTCACATAAGCATTTTAACAGAGAAACAACAGCTCTTGAGGTGGTACTTTAATACTGGACTAGCATCTGGTGTACTGAAACCCATTGTGCTAATGCTGCAGGAGCTGTTCTTTCTTAAAGGGCTTCTAATGTGAATGCTGGAAGGCCATACCCATCAGAAAATACCTGTGCTGCTTATTTTAGACATGAATTTTAGGCCCTGTCTGGGCAGTGCTGATGGACCACCATGTTATGTAGCTGTGAGATAGAAAAAAAACCCCAAGAGCACCTCTCTTGCTTGTAATGCACCTCACTTTCCCTCCTTATTGCCTGCAGTATGTTTAATCAAAATATTTTTTTTTCCTTTGAAGATGTATCATTTCTGGCTCTGGTGTTTTGAAATTGGTTTTGGGGAAGGATTAAAAAGATGAGGGTTTTTTTGTTAATACTGAGGAAAAGGCCCCTTCTTGAAGCGATCATAGTCTGAAAAACAACCAGCCAACCAAATCAATGAGTGAAAATTGCCTGTCTCAGTTATTTGTGATGGGCTCTGGGCATCTTGGCAGAATCTTACAAGTACTGTAGAGAAAAGTGGACTTCCTCTACAAATTAGGCTATACTTTTGAGAAAAGCATAAAAAAACTGGTTTAAAATAATTTTTGCTAGGGTAGAATATTTACTATCAATTGATATTATCCTGGTGTTAGAGGTGAGGTCCTTGAACTCTTGTGCTTCTGGATAGGCTGTTTCATTGTCATGTTATGACATTGACTCACAATTTTAATTGTTACTCAGATAAAGTTCTCTGTGAAGGAATGAACAGAAGCCCATTGCAGGCTGAAAGCAGTGTGTCCATTCATTTGTCTAGGGTCGGTTCTCATTAAGCTGAGACTGACAACTGTGTTGCTCTGTCTCCAAAAGCTTCTCACAATAGGAGTTTCCATGGTTGCCAACTGGCATCCCACAGGAACCACAGACTGACTTTGAAAATTAAGAGGAGAAGACGCCATTGTCTGCATCCTTGGGAGTGGCTTGTGTGCTGTGCAAAACGAGAGCTGCTACTAGTTGAACGAGACTGAAAACTTGCATATCTGCTTCAGAGTGTGTTAACTAGCACATAAGTTGATCTTAGTGTCTTCAAAGATACCCAGATACTCTGTACAGAGTCAGAAGCCCTTCTTAAGGAAGAGTAATTTCTAACTCTTCAAGGTGGTGTTTGGTATTGTGTAAGTGTGAGGAAGTGTTTCTCAGTTGAAAGGCAATGGTGTGGTTGTTCAGAACTATCCATTTCTAGAATAAGCATCCTTTTTCTCTACATCTGATCTTTGCTTTGTTGTTTAAATGTGCAATGTAATCAAGAATAGCTTATTAGCCAGTTAAGTTCTGATTTGTGTTTTACTGACTATTAGGGAAGGAGAAGAAAAACAAATGGGAACATCCTCAACTGTATGATCTTGCTGGGGAGAGTTTATGTTTTTTTCTTTTTCTTTTCTTGATTGTTTCATGACAGAGAGTTTGGAGAAGTTCTTGCAGATTTCTCTGATGATGCTGTACGACTGTTTTTGGAGGCAAGCATGAGATTACTGGTGGTCATGGAGAAAGGTTTCCAGTGCTCAGTAAAACACAATCCTCAGGACCAAATAAGTTCTTTGTGAACAGCTGAAACCTTTAAACTTCTTGTGATGCTTTCAGAAAGTAGTCATCCTAAACTTTCTCTGTTCTGTCCCCCCTGCCTTATGACTTTGTCTGAACCAAGTGAGGTGGATGGTTTGAAGATTTCCACGGTGTATTGTCAAACTGTTGTGTTCACTGGGATGATTTTATTTGTACTCTCTGAGGCTCTTGCTGTTAGTAATGCTTTTTTTTTTTTTTGTTGGCAAAGCATGTATTTCCTTTCTCTTAAGTGGTGTGATGTAATAGTGCTGTAAAAAAGCATAATGGATGTTGGATTTGCTGGGTTGTTTCTGTTCTTTCTAAAACTAGTTGTTGCAAAAGGATTAAGAATTTCTGGCCATTCTGGAGAATTTTAAGCATCATCTGAGGAAAAAATCCAGCATTTTCCTCTCACAGTGTTTTGTAGCACATGTTTCTTTCCTGAGAAGTTAAATTATACTATTCATAGGAAAAATTCTTATTTTCCTATGAATAGTATAATTTATTGGAACTTAAATATTTCCTTTTTAATGTAAGTATTTTTGTATAATTCCGGCCTTGAATGTTGGGCCTTGAATTCTTACATAAACACTTGGAAAATCTTGGCAGTGCCTCTTCTGAAAAAAGTTGAATTAATAAACTAAAGGATAATAACTTAATCAAACTCAGGTTTGAACAGCTACATGAGATTTAGTGCAAGTATGTCCTTGATTACTTGTTTCTTTCCACTTAGTTTTCTATTCAATACCTTTTGCCAGGCTGTTGTGTGGAAGAAATTTCTTATGTGAATATGCAGTTTGCTCTCTCAGCATTCATCAAATATTCTGTCACTAGCTGTGTTCTTCTCTGAAAACTAATCCTTGCATTTGTAGGAACCAAGGTCTTTCCAACCCTTCAAAAGGCAATTGATATTGACTAAATAATTCAAAAATTACTGACAGTGCAGGAAATGGTAGTGACAGCCCTATTTTGTCCCTTGTTTTTCTAATTAAGTTTTTATGAAACCAGTTTCTTTTCTGAAACTGCAGTAAACTGTGAAACATCTTACGTTCAACATTTTGAAGCTTCTTAAGCCATGAGCTTTGGTGTTGCTCGTGAGTGGCAAGAAACACAAATATTTTTGAATATTCAACCTATTTAGTCTGGAATTGTCTCTTGTGCTTCTTTTTCTGTAGAAAGCAAGTCTAGGGCAATGACATACTTTTCAGGTGCTCATCAAATTATTCTAGATGAATTCAGGTCTCTACCTCTAGAAGGATTCTTTCTTAAATGTACCATGCTGTGTATAGGACTCAGAGATGCAGTTCAGTTTCTTAGCTGTGACTTCTGAAAGTGAGACTGAGAAGATCTTCAGGAACAACAGTATTGTGTAATATTAAATCAGTGATGTACCATGTATTCTGCCTCTTTCCCCCTCCATCTCTCTTTAAGATTGAAACTAATTTGCTCAGTCCTGGAGGAAGTATTGCTTTAATCTCTTCTGAATCTATGTCCCTAGTACTGTGTGCCAGTTCATGGGGGCAGACTGTCCAAACTCAATCAGATTTAGAAGCTAATACAATTACCAGCAGGTGAAAATATTTCCATTCTACTGAATGAAGGCAGTAGTGCTCTGAAAATGGCTTAGATTTTTAGAAATAAGTCAAAAGCTTTTGAGATTTTCCTGATGTCACTGGTTAATGGTGTTCAAGGTGTGTGTCACATAGCTTGTTCTTAAATTTTAATAAGTACTTTCTGTTATGTTTTACCCCAAAAAACTTCTGAAGTAAGTCACAAGCAGGTGATTTTGCTTGAGAAAACTGCTGGGGAGGAAATCAGGCTTCTTCCATAGGACTGAATTCTTGAAGTCATAGACTGAAGAGCAAAGAAGTCTTTGGGGACTTGAGGAAAGGACACAGTAGTTTACAATAGAAATGAGCACAAATGGGTGTGAAATTATCAGAGATAAGTGAGGGTAACATAGGAAAGAAAGGCAGAAGACTGTAGTATGCTCCCACTGGATGGAGCAAAGCTTTCTATAGGGTTTTGAATTCAGCTGGGTGATACCGAAAATAAAACTCATGTTAAGTAGTTAAGTCTGATGGCCTCTCCCAAATCAGTTGTTCTAGTGGATTTGGTTTTCAATTAAATGTTGAATCTCAGAAACTTCTTTTAAATAAAACTCTTCTGAGCTTTAGTAGCTTAAAATTGTAAGAGACATTTACTCATCAAGTGAATAGAGTGAAATCTCAGTTTGAACTGCTTTTAATTATCTTTTTTGTTTTGTATAAGCAATGATGTTTTCAAAGCTGCCAGGCAATAGGGGACAGCTGGGGGACTGGGGGCATCTTGTGGAATAGCCAGGGTAGAATGCCTTTGATTAAAAGAGAGGCAAGACAGACTTAGCCTAAAATGTATATACTGACTTTTTAAATAGAAGAGTGTTTGCTGTTTAAAATACCTTCACCTGCGACAGGTTGTATGTCTGTTTTGCATTAATTTGAATTGCAAACTGCAGCTGCTGCTATATACCATGCATCCAGAAGCTAAACCTTAGCTCTTCCTTTATTCCAGTTGTCCTTGAAATATCCTGCTGTCTCATCTTCTCTTTCTTGATTTCTTACACACCTCTGAATCATTTGTCTGTTTCTGAAGGTTTTCTAAGAGTCTCCTTAATTTTCTTTGATTTTTTAAACTTTCCTTCTTGTGTCTTTCAGTATTCTCTCCCTTTTTGATTTCTAGTCACAATTCCTGTTTCTTTAGAATCTTTAAATTCTTAAAAATGGTGCTTTCTGTGGAGTTTGTTCTGTGTGTGAAATGGTTTCCTGAGCACATCTCAGTTCAGTAGTCCAACTCTTTTGTTCTGTTAGTGTATCTTGTATGCTTATAACCAAGATTTCTTTAACCTTCTGCTGTTTCCCATGTATGAAGTCTGTGTTTGCATTTACACCCACACAAAATCTGAGTTAAAGCTAATGCAGTTTATGGAGTGTTTAAGTGGCATACTTGCATGCTCCTTGGTGAGGAAATAACTTTGAGAGGGAGGTGAGTGTGTTGTGGGAATGGTCCTGGCACAACGAGCACTGATAATGAGAAACCCTGTGTTCACACAAGAATTAACTCATGTATGCTACAATTCTTTCTTGCTGATAAGGAATAAATAGCTTAAAAATCTAAAAAATTCACAATCCTGAAAAAAGTCCATATATGGCCTTGTTGGTTCTGATACAGAGTAGGGTTTTTTTTTTTTCATCCACTTTTTGCTGTAGCTACATGAGCATGTGTAGGGTCAGTGCCCCTGTGTATGATGGTACCAGCAGTTTACACCTATGCAGTTGGGTTTAGGGGAGAGCACCTGGAATACAGAAGGACATTTCTATTATCTCCTGTCATCTGGGTAGCTCATGTTGTTGTCTGAAATGCTTTTGTGCTTCCTTTATTCTTGCTGTGTAAAAATGCCTCCTAAGCCCCAGCACCCTCACTGTTCTGTATGAAGAAGGCTGCCTATAGGTCTTAGAGGGGAAAAAAAGGTATTTGGATGTTTCAGTTTCTAAACCAGAACACATCTGTTCTGGGGCAGATTGAGGAGCATTGTGAATGCTCTGGAGTAATCTGTTTAAATTGAGTGTGATCTTGATGAATTAGGAACATGAACTGCAATCAGTGTAAAATTTAATAAAGCAAATATGAAGCAGTTAATGTAGGAAAGAATAATCAAGTGGCCTGTCAGAATCAGAAGAACAGAAGCCAGGTGAGAGAGCAGTGAGCATGACCTGAAGGTTTTTAACACAAGAACTGTTGAACGTTGCATTGTGATGAGATGGAGGGAGAACGTGCATCCTTGTGAATGCAGCTGCTCACATCTGCTTTTTTCCATCAGGGATAGGCAAACTAAAATTTCTGTACCTCATGTAAAGATAATTGGACTAATATTAGCATTGATTGGCCTCTGTGAGCAAAGGATGAGAGAGACATGGTATCTTAAGGGATGAAATAAAAAGAACGGTGCTGTTCTAACTGGCTAAGCACCAGGAACGTTAATACTTGAGCTTTGGTTTTGGCTGAACTTGGCGACAAATGAACTTGAGATGAATATTCAATATCTGTAGCCTGGACATGCCAGACAACTAGGTGAAGTTTCTATGGGGCTCTATTTCTATAATGGAAGACTGAAGTGAAACAAAACCTTGTATAATCATGTATAGTATTCCAGAAGTCCGTGTGTGGTATTTTGAGTTAGAGTATTTATCAAATACATTTACTCAAGAACTTTTGTTCTTGATAAAAAGTGATTCAGTTGAATGCCTTTTTAATCAGACAATTTCATTAAGACACAAGCAAGAAATTTACTTTACTATGAAAGCTAAAATCAGTTTTAAGACATTTACTGAATTTTAAATGTGGGACCAAAAGAACAAATTGGTAAAGGGTTATAGGAGCTGTTATGGATTAATGGTATTTGTAGGAATGTCACCTTGCTAAAAAATGCTTTCAAACAAAATTTTATTGCAGTTTGATTTAAATCTCATTTAAGCAGCAGTATTTAAATGAGGTGGCTTGGTATAGAGCCTGCTGTGCTTCATCCTTTGGTTGTTTGTGGGGGGAGGGAGGTGATGAGAAGGAAAGGATGAGACTTTCCTGTCTTTGGCAGGTCTTCAATGACACTGTAGGAGGAGTGGCTTTTAAATGCAGCATCCCTGTAAGAAACTAACCTTTCCATCTGCAGTTGGAGGAGGGCTGTCCTAGAAAAGAAAATCAAGCTCTGGTTTCTCTTGCGCTGAGTCCAACTGAATGCCAGTCATTTTTCACAGCATTCAGTAGGAACTGTTCTCTTAAATGTTACAGGAGGAGGAGACGAACAACTGAATGTCACTTTGTACCTCTGTAGGAAGAGGAAAGCTTTAACAGTGCTGCTTCACTTACAGGCAAATAATCAGAAGGAACACTGAAATTAGAGGCGTGTGCTCTAAAAAATGACTGATTCTTCAGGGTCCTCACCACTGCTCCCAGTTCCTCCCCTGGCTAGGAGAGGCTCTCCCTTGGCTTCAGTTTCAAGCTGCAGCATCTGCTCCTGCTGCAGCATTGAAACAAGAGCATTATGATTATTAGTTATGTACTCCTCAAGCTTACCCTTTTATATATCTTCTTTTTTTNGCTTTTATTTTTCTTTTTTTTTTTTTTTTTTTTTTTTTTTTTAAAGCAGTCTGTCATGACTTCTAAAATACTGAACTGACAGGCAGCTTTACAGCTCCAAATTTTCTGCCCTAGAATAACCTATGTGGGGTGTGTAGGAAGATTTTATATCTCAAATCAATGGTAGTCTGTCTGTACAGTAAGTGTTTCTGTTCCTTGGGAACAAAACCTCACTAAAAATGTGTACCAACTTTCCTTGGCTTTATTCTGTATTATTTTAGATTACTCCCTGGAAATAAGCCTTTAAACTTAGTACCAAAAAGACCTTCAAAACAAGGAAAGGTAGAAAGTCATTTTCAGCTTGTCAAGTAGAGCTGGAACAGTTTTTCAAGGCGCAGTGGGTGTGTGCTGCATTAGAAAGCAAAAAGATACCACTTCTCCACCTTTGCAGTCCTAATCAATGTTAGGCAGAAAATGCTGGATAACAGATAAATGGGATGCTTTTGCAAAGTAAGATCAAGACATTTTACCTTCAGCGACGTGTACATAATTTCTTTCAAAATTAGTATTTAATCTCAATCAGTTAGAAATAGGGATGTAGAGAAAGGTATGCTGATTACTAAATAGTGGACATGAAGTTGAGTATGAGACTAGATATTTGCCTTCTATGAGGGTAGATAATAGCAATTGAGAAGACACTATAAAGTTGTCATGGATGGTGCTAGGAGACTGCAACAGTGAGGCTAAGTACAGCACAGAGGAACAGTAAGGAGAGAAAATATTGTAGAGAGCAGCACAAGGCTACTGAAGAGACATGAAAAGATGACTCACCTTTTACACAGGAATTTCTGTTAAATGTCGATCAGGAAAAGAAACCAATTTACAATTCTGTGAAGCTCACAGGAGCCCTGGGAAGTGGAAGAGTTATTGGTAGTCCCTGCAGGGGGAGAAGCAGCTGGCAAATCCCAAGTAATGCATCCCATAGAAGGAAGAGAGAAAGGACTCTAGACCCTAGAAACGTAGATACTCCTTTGTTTCCAAAAACATAACAAGTAATTCAGAGAGTTATCTGCCATCATCATGGGCTGTGTTATATGAGTATTTATGACATATCACAAGTGACTTTGGCAAAGCTTGTTGTTGAAGCTAAGTAAGGGCTTTTTGAATAAAAAATTTAGAAGACAAAAGGTTTAGTAGCCCAACTTTGTTTTGTCTTGTTAGTGGAGCCATAATTTGAGTTATTCTTCACTTTGGGCAGCTATGTTCTGCATGACTTTAAAATATTCTGTAGGCTTCATGTTCTCAGCTCTCCTTTCTCAGCAAAGACATAAGTGCTGTGAATAATTCCATTCTGCGTCAACTGGCTAATGCTACCAAGTGTCAGCTATTGTGACAC
Organism: Rhipidura dahli; assembly: GCA_013399225.1. Lineage (NCBI taxonomy): Eukaryota > Metazoa > Chordata > Aves > Passeriformes > Rhipiduridae > Rhipidura > Rhipidura dahli. The sequence continues at coordinate 90,470 of VXAC01005302.1, forward strand.
ATCCTGCAAAAGAATAGTCGACTAAATTAACCAGGGTTTTTTTGGTATTACTCTCATTGATAAAATTTTTGTGAAAACCTTCTTCAGACATCTTCCACTCTTCTAAATTGTCATACAGAGAGGAGAAGCAAGACCTTCAGCTAGTTACCAACACTGCAAAACAGCTGAGCAAACGGTACTCTTCCTAGTTTTCTCCCTTCCTGTAGGGGAGGGACAGGGAAGCAAGGAAAAGGTTGGCTTGGGGTTTTTCTTTCCTTCCCCCAGTAATTGTAAAGTTATTTCCTGAGCAAGGTTTCTATTGATCTACACCAAAAAGAGATTAAAAAAAAAAAAAAAAGACAGGCCTTGTGTAGTTCAGGTTCTATTTTTTTTGAGATGCCTACACCAATCTCTGCTACTCAGTAATTTGCCCATGTGGGAAGGGCAGGTTGGAGCTCTTTTATGTGCTTATGTACACATACACCCACAATCCAACGTGCATATTGGTTCTCTCAAGAACAAATAGGGAGGTGGAGTTTTCTCTGAATTTTTTTGGTTTGTTTGTTTCTTCCAGTCATTGTTGTCTGTGAAAAAAGCCCTGTGCTATCCCAGTTACATGTTTCATGTGAATTTTCATCCTCCATCTTCGCCCTGTGCCTTGTTATTATGGCTCAGATTTCCCTCAGATTTGTGAAGTTTGGTTCATTTGGGAACTAGTACTGAGCAAAGCCCATCTGGACTAGTCCTTTCACTGTGACAGATGGCTTTATAAGGAAATAGTTTCATATATGGCATAGCATGTACAGCTGTCTTTGGAGAGGAAAAGGTTATTGGAAAGTTTGGGTTTGTTCTTCCCTGATCTTGCTCTGTCACTTATAAAAGCAAACAATCTGCCACTTACTTAAAATATTTGTTAAAATCTTTTTGGGCTGTGGAAAAATTGTCAACAACACACTCACTATTTACTGTTGCTGATGATCTCTGGAGATACAGAAGTGTGTTGCTCTCATATGAAAATCTGAAAGTCCTCAGAGAGACTGGGCTAATGTTCGTTTCTACTTAGAACCATAGACTCATTTAGGTTGGAAAAGCCTTTTAAGATCACTGAGTGCAACAATTAACCCAGCACCGCCAGGTCCACCACTTAAACAATGTCCCTAACTGGCTTTTAAATACCTCCAGGGATGGTGATTCCACCAGTTCCCTGGTCAGCCTATTCCAATGCTTGACAACCTTTCAGTGAAGAAATTTTTCCTAATATCAAATTGAAACCTCCCCTGATGCAACTTGAAGCCATTTCCTCTAATCCTATCACTTTTTACCTGGGAAAAGAGACTGGGAGAGACTTGTTACCTGGGAAAAAGACCACCATGTGGCTACAACCTTTTTTCAGGTAGTTGTAGAGTGCGATGAGGTCTCCCCTGAGCCTTATTTTTTCCAGGCTAAACACACTCAGCTCCCTCAGCTGCTCCTCATAAGGCTTGTGCTCCAGACCCTTCACCAGCTCCACTGACCTGCTCCAGCACCTTCAGGTCCTTCTTGTAGTGAGAGGCACAAAGCTGAACACAGGATTTGAGGTGTGGCCTCACCAGTGCTGAGTGCAGGGTCACTGCCCTGGTCCTGCAAGCTGCACTATTGCTGATACAGGCCAGGATGCCCTTGGCCTTGTTGGCCACCCGGGCACACTCGCAGCACTGTGTTCACCTGGATGTTGGCCAAAACGTTTCAGAATAAGAAAGGATCCTTGATCCATTGGATGTCTTATAACTGGGAATGAAGAAGCTGTCAAAATAAGCAGTAAACTGCATTTATCACAACAGCTGCCTTCTTCCAGTAAGTTAATAATTTGATGTAAAATTGGAGAAGCAACCTTTTCTGTGCATAAACTGAATTCATGTAGGTGGTAAAGAATGGATTTTTCACTCACTGTTTGGAAAATGTCTTCAAAGTATAATGCTGTCAGATATTTAGGTGCAATTTTGTTGACTGGCTTCTTGAGATGATGGGAAGTTCAAGATGACTTATTACCAGGTTATGGCTTCAGTAGAAGAAATTAGGACTGAGTAATAGGGACTGTATCTTTACCTACTTCTTCAAAGAGTAGAGAATGTACAGTGATGTATTTCAGTGAAAAAAGTTAACAGCCCAGAGGCTGATAGAAACTTGTTACACTTTAGGACACAGGCTGTGAAAAGCGAAGAATGTATGCTGCCCACCCTCTTTGGCCCTTTGCTGAGGTGGCTTCACCTCTGACTGTTCTAAGGCATTGGAACAGACAAGCAGTTGTAGTATAAAGCTGCTCCTGAGATGTGTGAGAAACTCATCCAGCTGTCTGACACTTCTGTCAAGAGAATTTGATCTGTTCAGTGTCCAGTTAAAAGAATTCAAATTCTTTATGTCTCGTTTGATATTTCTGGGTTTCTCTAAGGAAAACTCAAAAGTTATGGTAGTTCTATCAGAGCACCATAGCAGAGAGAACTTCATGGGCAATATTTGGTACACCAACACTTCAATCTATAAAACTTAAATTTTATCCTCTTCTTAGTTCTAACCCTTTGCAGAAGCTGTATGTAGTAGTGTTTTTCAGGTTCTTGGGGTGAGCCTGTCTATGTTGGGAAATAGGCTGTTGGTGTGTAATATCATATGCCAGGGAAACATTTTCCAAGACTTCATAGCTCAAAAATTATTTCATTATTCCAAGAAAATTAATGGAATCTGTGCAGAATTTCTTTGTTTACATAATAGTTAAGGTGTTAAACTAAGGGAACTCAGGAACTTGTGTAGTTGGGGTGGTGGGGTTTTTTTCCATTTATAATTTGCAATAACTGATTGATGTGTAGCATTTCTCCAGAGCAGCTGCTTTCTTTTAGCTCCACTGGGTTTTACATACCTGAAGATCTTGTTGATAATCACCACTGATAACACTGGCTTTCACAGTTTGTTGAATAGCTGAGCATGAGTGCAGTTGTGTGACTGACTTTTGATTTGCAGGAAGCATTAAGAGGATGCATTTTCTTTTAAACTGCTGATGTTCTGGTGTAATTTCCCATGGAAACAGGCTATGGACTACTTATTTTAGTCCTCACCTATTGTTTTTTGTACCTGCAGGTCTGCTTAAGTCAGACTTGAAAGAGCAATAGATATTTTCAAGCAGTTCCAATCACTTTGAGGAATTTTATGGCTAAGTAAAACAGACTTGGGTTGATGCCCTCAGTGCTGTAAGTGGACTTTTCCCCCTGAGGAGGTGAGGCAGCCAGGTTTCCTGTCACTGGTGCTGTAGTCAGGAGCTTGGCAGTAGTCAGATGGTCAGTAAACAAATAGTTGCTACCTCACCTGGGCTCTGTGGAGATGTCACCATGAATTGGAGAGGGCTGAGGTTAACATGGCAGGAGGAGCACCCATCCTGTGCCTGTTGGTGGGAGCCTGCTGTCAGCGACTTGCTGTCTCTGAGCAAATGTATGCAGGCTCTCTTCATCTCTTTCTCTGGAGTATGTCATTCTGGGGAGTTCAGTGGCCTGGCTAGGCAGATGAATGAACTAGTTTTCTCTTTGAAGAGATGACTTGTTGTAATACTGGGAAATGCAGTGTGTGGTTGGGTTTTCCCCACCTTGTTCACTACTGAAAATGTGTGCCTTGAGCATGCTCTCCACGTGTGCACATAGACAAGATGTAACTGCAGTTAGAATGCATTCAGGAGAAGGCTGGCTTTGGCATCTAGTTACTAAAGAAGAGAAAGTATTCTCTTCTAATAAATATGTACAAATGGATAAGATATTTCTTGGCTCAAGTGAGCTATGCCATTGTCCTGCCTTTTAGCTGTGTTAATGCTTGTTTTATCCAGCTTGCAGATATTCTGGGCACACTCCTCAGCAGTTGTTCTGTGCCATTTTACCTCAGTCTCCCTCTTCCCTGAAAGAGAAATCACTGGCTGAAATGGAAAGCATTCCTCTTAAAGTACAGTATAAATCTTCAGGTGTATTTGCCTTGAACCAAAGGGAGAAAGGGGCTACTGGCTGCTGATGCAATGAAGCATTAGTGCTTTTTAAGTCCAATTTTACAGAAATAATGAAAATTGCAACCAGTAATTTAGAATTTTCATTTCTGGTTCTCTTAATGGTGGGAATGCTGTAGGAAGTAATAAGGAATATACCCACCCTATTTAGGGCTGCCTTTATAGTTGCTTTGTTTCAGAGTTTTATAAATTAGTCTCTCCAGTTTCCGTGGCAACTCAGTTGTCTGCATTGGTTGCCAAGGAACAGCTTCTGTTGCACAAAGGGCAGGGACACTGCTATGGAGTGATTTCAGTCTTGGCACTAATAGGTAGTGGAAGCAAAAGCTTGATATTCCATGGAGTATGGCCTCTATATTGACTGTTGGAACTTATTTTTTTATAAAGTGTTATTGAGGTGTTTGTTTCTTTATTGTAATTAAGCCATCACAGACCTCCTGTTATACACAGCTACAGAAATCTTGTGAAAAGATGTGATAAAGCATTGGAAAATGCATGTTTTGAGAACAGTTTAACCAGCCATACGGTAAATCATGTGATTCTCTGGTTAAAAAATTAATTGTTTTTACAATAAATCCCAATTCTGTGGCTTGTAATCAGCAATTAAATGTTCTCCTTCTACATATCCCGGTAAAGAAAGGATTAAAAGTGAGCACTGTTAGAATAACTCTTGGACACATGGCTCCCTGGGCCCTCTGGAGCTCTAAAGGTTTTTTCCTTATTTGACCTCTGGTAGAACTGCAATCTGGATTCCCATCTGATCTTTAAGCACAAACTGGCACCTGTCATCAGTTCTCTTAAATGAATGCAGACAGAGGGATCATATTGTGAGTCATGATTCTGCATTAGTGTAAAATTTTATTTTTGAGGCTGCCTCCCAGCCGTCAGTTTTATGGCTGTGATTCTCTGAGTACAGGGTCTCAAAGTACTAAAGAATTCATTTAGAATTTGTTAAAAAATAATACAAATATTTGCAAATGAGAGTATTCATTCGCCTTTTAGTTTTGTAAGTGGTAATCAGGATAAAATGTACATCACGCATTTACATACTCATAAATCCTGTTCTGTGAAAGAGTGAGAGGATTGGACACTTATTTAGAGACTGGTGCAGATACACAAATAGGGGCTTTTGATCTTGGTGTGGAATCTGCAGCTCAGATCTCGTCTGCCTCCTCTCACTGATTCTCTCATGAAGGGCCATTACTGTGCAGTGTTACATGAGTGCTACTCTTCCCTGGGGTTTGAGTCAATCACTGTTTGGAATAGCTGCAAGGAGATGGAGTTGAGCAGCATAATACAAAGTAGTTTGTTATATGCAGAAATGTAGATGCTCCTGTGGAGGAGAAAAGCTGTTGCATAGCATTGTCTGTCCACAGGTGTTTACGAAAGGAGGCCAAGAACGGTTGTTTTCCTTTTTAGTTAGAATGCCAGGAGGAATGTGGAATTTCAAGGCAGCTTACAAAGTACGAGGAAAAGCTGAGCAGTTAGGAATTTGATAGCACCTCTGGTTCTGTGGCTGAGGCTAAAGGCAGCCTTACATGTAGACAGTTTGCTTTCCCAAGTACTGAGCAAAGTACAGCCTCTTAAGGTAAGTGTTGCCAAAAAGCACCACGATTACTTTCTAGTTTTTGGACACTTTAAAAAGTCCTTTGCCACACTAGCCCTCCATATGTGAACTGGCATACCTGCAGGCTAACTCTCAAGAGTTCCTCTGGACTTGATTTTGCTTATTTTAGAAATGCTTTGGCTTTGAAAAACTGGAGTTAAGTCTCTCAAAACAAGTTGGTTCCTCTGCATGGTCCTCTCAGCTTGATGGATTACTAAGTGAATTGCGGTTTTATCTCTGACTTCTCTTATCACCATTATTACTGATTTTCAATTTTTTTTTTTTTTTTTAGTTTCTAATATAAGTGCAAAAGTGGTCAAACCTTTCCTGTGCTGTTGTAATAAAAATAATCTGTTGTTTCATAGTGAGGATGTTTGTCAAGTAAGTTATACAGCAGTGACATAAAACTACTGGAAATCAGAGTGAGCAATAACTTGATTTAAATTAATAATCTGTTTGAAAAACTGGATACTAGATTTCAGACATGGCATTATTCCTTAAGCAAACCAGCTATATTTTGCAAGTTAGGAATGAAGCAATGAGTGTCATGGTGGATTTTCCTAAGGCAAAACAGAGCCCTCAGGCACTTTTTGCTCCTAGTTTGCTATAATCTGAAAGATTTGAATTTGAAGAAGAATACGTTGGAAAATAAAGGAGGAAGTTGCCTATCTTTTAATGAATGCTGTAAATAGAAGCCTGTTCTTTGTACCTGCTTTCTCTTTCAGATACTTAATTTCATGATACAAGTCCTTTAAAAACCATTTGTGTATTATTAAGTGGGAACATTAAATTCTCTTTCTGCATAATGTACTTACAATAATTTGCAGTTGCCCGAATAGCTTTATAAGTCACTTGAAGCATGATTTACCTAAAATTTATATAAATCAATTAGATACTAAAACATACTTAATGTAAAAGTTATAGCATGGACTGATGAAATCCAGGCAGCAGGATTAAGTATTTGACCTGAACTTGTCCTTTTGAACCAGATGCAGGGCATTACTTGAGCTGTAGACTTAAGGAGATGCTGTGATGTTGTAATCTCCAGCCAGACAGGTTGATTGAAGAGTCAGTGATCACTGTTTAAATATTTATTAAATAAGAATGTTTGTTATAAATACAGTTTACAAGGGTGCAAATGACATTGCAGTACAATTCAGTGCTACTTTCTGAATTATTATTAGATCTTTATGCAAACAAGATCAGTCATGCAGATTGAACCTGGCTGAACTGTAGATTTTTTTCCTTCCTCCTCTTACATAACAATCTGTAAAATCCTAATTTGATACAACAAATCCACATGAATGTTTTATGTAAAATTCATGTCCTATATTCCATCTCTCTTTATTGCCTACTCTGCCAAAACCAAACAAACTACTGAATACACACATGAATATCAATTTCTAAAGAAGTCTTTATTTTTGCTAGCTCTATAGTGGCCCAAATGAATTTTTTCCAGAAGAGGGCTTGAATAGGAAAAAAAAAATGCCCAGTTTGATGCTGTTTACATGGGATAGGGTTGCTCTGTAAGTTGCTGATGTTGTCTGGTATGCTCCCATTGGCAGGATGTGCCTCCCAGCCTGGCTGCAGCTCTGCAGCTCTCGGCAAAGAAGGTGCATCAGCCAGCCCTATTCTGACTGCTTCTCCCAGCTTTTGGTGCCATCAAAGAGTTCTTGTTTTATCTAGAGTTGGAGAGTGTCTCTGTTCAACAATCCAGTTTTCTAATAGTTCAGTTTCATAGGAAGGAGCTGAATGATGGTTTTAAGGTGTTTGTGCTACCTAATGAAGCTTACAGTCATTCCAGGCTGAGGTAAGAACCAGTCTCTTTTTACACTGCCTCCAAAGTATCTGGAGAGAAAAAGACATGCTGAATTTAACCATGACTATTTTCACAGCACATCTTAAAATTCAAAAAACTGAAGCCTAGCTGCAGTCTGTGCCATGTGTTGGAGTTGAGATGAGAGAAAATTCTGTAAGCATACTAATATTGCCTTAAGAAAGGCATTCATCTGACCAAATAAATAACTTGCTAGAAATCTCTGCGGGTAGATTTCCGTGTAAGGGTAATTCAGAAGAATGTTATCGCAGAATTGAGACTCTTCTGAAATACCAATAAAAATCAGCAGGTGACTGGAATTTCATTTAGTAAGTTGTCAGTACTTGCTGTCTAGAGATCTAAATAATGTGCTATTAAAAGAAAGTTACTCTCCTACAGTATTGCTGTTGATTTAATAGACATTGACATTGGCTGTGTCACATGGCAAAGCCTATACACTTAACAGGTTGTTGACCCTTTTTAGCCTTGAACGATTAGTTTAATCAAGCCTTGTGTCAGGAGAAATTAGGGATATGATACTGTGTTTGCAATATAATAGAAAAAAATTGCACCAAAAACTACCTGTTTTGCTCAGCTCCTGAAAATGTACTCATTCTTTCTTTAGTCACTGCCTGGCTCCTCAGATGTTTGGGAAACTGTTTTGCCCACGTTTCTGCATGAGTTGATGAAAATCTCGTGAGCCATCCTTAGATTTGTATTTTAGAATATTTTTTTCTTCGTCTGTTCTGTTCTCTGTGCTACCTTGTTGTTTGAGGCTCTGCAGAGGTGTTGTGAACTTCTTTAGTATTCTTTGTAAGAGGACCTTCTATTAGCTCCTTAGACCAAGCCTTCCCAATGAATGCATCTAGGTCATCTAGGTAAGTGCTGGTCTTGCTGTCTCTAACTTCCATGTAGTGATGTTGATCTACCCTTTTACCCACTACTAATTTTCCTACCATTTTAAACAGTAACTAATATTTGATTGCATTAAGCTAGGCCTCTTATTCTGATTAACAGAGACAGTGCATAGTAAATTGGGATGCTCTCAACAAGATAAGGAGCAGGAAGACAGAAGTTTGTTTCTGTAATGCAAACTTGCATAATTTTTGCCTTTGGGAGTGCCTCTTTTTTAATATGCATTGTGAGCCCTTAATGGCTTTGGCTCATTAATCACAAAAGCTACATGTAATAGCAGTGATGACTTAAACACACAGAGAATGTGCTTCCTGGTGTTCGAAGCTGGCTTAGAGGTGTGAAGTCTAGTTTGGTTCAACTTCCAGGGTTTATTGAAGTGTGTATGTATGGGGGAAAGCTCCCCCATACAAACTTCTAGATTGCCCACAAACCTGCTGCTTTGGCTGAGGGATCAACAGATGACATTGATAGTTTTTGTGTCCTCTTTGAAAGGGACCAGAGAAGGGTTGCAGTAGTCACCAGGCTTCAGAGATTCTTGTTTTCTTTTGAACATGTACAGGCTTGGCTATACTTTCACAGCAGTGGCAAGATCGCATCCTGTGATTTGAAAGTGAAGTTGTATTTATTATTCACAGTTGTTTTCAAGGGGAGTCTTGCAAGGAATGAGTTTTTCAGACAAAATGCTCCCTTTGTCATTGTTCCTTGTTTCTGAAGTTGATGGATTTTTTAAATCATGCCTTTAAATTTGAAGAGGAAGCCAGACTGGTACACTGGCTCAGTTTGCTGAAGTTTATAAGCAGCTGTGAAGTTTATGGGCAGCCGTCTTACATGTGTCTGCTTCTGCATCTTAATAAGCACAGCTGAAAGAGCTGAAGCCAGCTGCAGGCAGCTCTTGGGAGGGATGAGTTTCAGATTCTGTTCACCATCAGCAAATGATGGCTTTGGAAGGCTGGCGTTGGCTCAGGCCAAGAAGCCCAGTGTGGAAGGGCTGTGAATGGCAGGATGTTTTGAGCCAGCTGGATGTCCCTTGACAAGGTGTCTGCTACTGCCTCTAGAGTTTGGGACAGTCATCCTTAGAGGGTATTTTGTGAGTTGAATTACATGGGTTATGTGTGTATCTTTAGAATTGGATTTCTCCTAATTAGTTGGTTTGCAGTTTCTTGGTTGCTGATACTAGAAAGGGGAAACATTTTAATCTGTTACTTTGTGTACTGAATGTTCTATGTGTACATGGTTCTACATTAAATCAGTCACTTGTTTTACCTAGGGAAGAGCTCTTTACAATAACTCAGCCTTGATTTGCCTTTGATCTATGCATGAAACCATAATGCTTCTTTTGGCTGCTTTCTCGTGATTGATATACAACATTTTGAGAACTCTTCTGCTGTGAATCATTATTTGGCAGGTACATGGAGAACTACAGGATCTAGCTGAAAACTGATGGCTTTCCACATCCTGCTGAACTTGCCCATATTGCAGAACAGTGGTGGTCTGTTGTACTTAGGAGTTCTGTGTCTTGTGTCATATTTTAGATGAGCTTTTGGGCTTCTCATCAGTAAAAAAAATGTTTGTATTGAATAAAGTGTCTGTGCAATATATTAATGTATAATATCTTGAGCTGTATTGGTCCTCATGTACAACTCCAGGACAAGAAGCTGTGTATTTTAGCATGGCTGCTTTCTCAGCATCCAAACTAGTAATGATATCGATTTCTTTTATCTCAGGCACTTGAAAATGAAAGACCAAATGATCAAGATCAATTTATAGAGTGGTGTGCTTATTTTAAAAATAAAAAAATATATGAAACTTTCACTTCCTTTCTCTGTCATCCCCTTCACCCCCTGCCTTTTTTACCCCACCAGATGCTCTTCCCGACTTCCAGCTGGGAATAGCAATAGTTCCCTGGTACTGCACCCTGTATGCTGAATTCTAAATTGAACAAGTATTGCATAATTGCCTGAGACTAGAAGCAGGCGCTTTGGGGAAATATTGCATGATTTCTGATTAAAATTTTGCATTGTGAAGGAGTTAGATTCTCCCAAGTGCAGGCTAGGATTATGGTATGAAAAACAAAGCATCTTGCATGTGCACAGTAAAAATGAAAACCACATGTAATGCTACAGTGCCTTGAAACAATTGTAAGTGAGAACATGTGAGCCTGCAGTAGAGTTTAAAATATATGTAATAAGCACAGTGTGTTTTCTCTTCTCCTGCTGGTACATTACCCCTTGATGCAATTTCACTTCATACAGCAGCTTGCAGTTTTATGAGGCTTCTTTGTCTGTCATCTCCAAATATTATTAGCTTTTGACTTTATTTTGAAGTTTATCCCCTATTCCTAGGGCTTCTCTAAGATTTTGCTCTAGAACAAGAAAGTCAGTGTCCAGTCAGAAAAAAAAATACTGGAGATTACCGAGTTCCTTTAAATGATAACTTTAGGATGCACCAGAAGTAAACGCTTATCAGGCAACACAGTGTTTGCAAACAGATTTGGTGGCAAATGCAGGAGACATCAAATCTTCTAGTTAGTGGCCTGTAAACTAATGGTTAGGCATCTCTGCTGTGAGGCAGTGTGGAATTTGTTGGACTCCTGTAGCTACTTTTCAAAAACACCTCTACACTCTTGGCAAGTTTTTTAAAGATGTTAATTGTGTACTTAGCTGCCTGCAGCTAGTATTAATCTGAAAGCCTTATTAGGTACTTAACAGCATCATTAGCTGCGTAAATACTTTTAAACTGTTTGTCTTTGCCAAAAGGATCACAAGTTTTGCTGGATAGGTCTTTTAAACTCGGTTCTAGTGCTCAGGTTTCTCAGTCTGTGCTAAGACAGATAGTGTCAGGTAGAAAGCATATATAAGTAAAACCAGACACAGTTTAGGAACTGTATGATGGGGTTTTTTCAGGCTGTAATTCACAGGGAAACAGGGGAAGGTACAGGATCTGCAAGTCTCAAGATGATTGTCATATACTTGTTTCAGTGAGCCATATAAAGACTTTCCTTTAGAGAAGGAAGTAAAGATAGCCAGTAGGAAAGTGGACTGGCCTGGGAGTTTCAGTTCAGTTCCTAGATCTGGTTCAAACATTCTGAATGTCTGTGCATCACACTTTGTTTTTGTAATAGGGCCGGGGACTCTCTAACCTCCTGCTTAACATTGTCACCATAACAAATGATTCCTAATCTTAGCAGCAATATAATAAAATAGAAATAAGAGATTAAAAAAAAAAAAACCCAAACCATATGGCTGAGCAGGAGAAGCCGTTTAGCACAAAGGGACCTAGGATAGATTTTTGACTTCAGTGTGTGTCCTCCATTGGTTTCTACCAAGCAATTCCTGGAATAATCTGAAATCTTCTATCCTACAGTTCAGCTTCTTTGCTCTGCTGTGCACCTTCCCAGCCTTTCTCCAGAGCTTCAAGTCAAGCATGAGTGGGCAGTGCATGCTCTCTACTACACAAACTGCATTGGCATCAACTTAGCAGTTATATGTTGTCTTAGGCAATGAATCACTTTGTGATTTTTTCACTGTACATTAAGATTCATAATCCATCCCTAACCATGATCATTTAACAAATCAGCACATCATTGGACCATTTTCAGAGAGGTTTGCTGGAGAAACATATTTTTTATATATGAAATGAATAATAAGAAAGGATCTTACAAGTATGGTGGTTGCAAAAGAAAGTTCATGGAAGATGGGGTGTTATTCACAGATGGAGGAAGGCAGGGCAATGACAGGAGACACATTAAAGTTTGAAGTCCTCTTCTACTCTCCCATTAGTCTTTGTAGACAAAGCTTCTTTCCTGGCAAAGTGGTTTGGGAGAGAGAGGAGCATCCAGCAGTTGGGGAGCAAGAGTGTAAGGATTACTTCTCTAAAGAGCTGGATATACTGAAATTGATGAGTCTACAAGGCTCATATTCAATGCCAATTTGACTTGTAGATAAATAAGTTTCTGGTATTTGTTATGAAAGTCAAATATGTGTAAAATAGACTTTTTTATTTTAATATGACCTCCTGGCATAGCACTACCCAAACTGTTTCAAAGAAGTCTCTTGGACTAGCTATTAGTTAGTTGGATTTTTAAATCTGGAGCATAAAATGGTTATTGCATCTCTCCCTTCATGCTATTCTTATGACCCTTCAGTATGTTTTTATTTTTGTGCTTATCTTTAATTAGGTATTCACCTATTTTTCTCCATCTCTGAGCAGGTGTGGTGGTCATTACAAATATAGTAGACATTTTGCCTGGCTCTGAAACTCAGAATAATTTTTAAGATGGTAATGTTTAGTGTCATAGAGAGATGGGATTTTTTTATTACCAGCTCAAGTTCATGTGGTATAATTAACATGTTTCATCCAGATCAAATCCCCAGAGCTTTGCTGTCAACACAGAGCAGCATTCTAGAAAGCAGTTTCCTCTTTGGCTGGGGCTCTGTCAGCAGTGCTGCCAAGAGATGCAGTTGTGTTTCTCTTTGCCTCTTCTGTGCCAGCACTGGGACTCAGAGGTAGCTGATCCCAGCACCAGTAATCCCAGTACTGATTGGGGGATAGGGAGAAAGTGCTCCAGCTGGCCAGAGGTGGAAGGCTGGTATGTGACTAGCCACATGAGAGCAGCACTGATGTGGGCTGGCTGCACTTTGTGAAACCACATCCTAGCAGATAATCTGCTGGATAGATCTGAGTTGTGCTCTTTTGCTCAGATTTAAGAGGCTTTTCACAAGAATTTCTAAAGTCATGAACTTGGCTGTAGATTCCTAACCAAATGATGAGTCTGTGTTCCAGATTGTGGAATTATAAGAACAACTTATGGGAATGAGCACTGAAGTGTCTTCCTATGAAGAAATCTCTTCATGTCAGAGCTGTAGTTAATGAGGCTTCCCACATCCAGGTGATGTAAGACTGCTACATAGCATGGGGAATTTTACTCCAGATGTATAATTCCTTGCCAAGTTTTGGAGAAGAACATTTTCATTTATAGAAGTGAGCTAATACTGTTGTTCTATACGAAAAGGGGAAACAAAGGGCAAAAAGGGAGAAAGATGGGGTTCTGGTCAGAGTAGGATGTTTATAGATCTCTTAGTCTTGATATTGCATTACATACCACAGTGTAACCACAGTGGTATGTAACAGCTCACCTCTGTGTAGGGGAGTAAGCAGACTGTGCCTGCTGGGAAGGAGACGTGCCTCCAGCTCCATTCCCTTCAACTGCAGCTTCTGAGGAGGGAGTTCCCATGTGACTGGTAATGCTCAGTGCACTGTGAAGTCATGTGGAGTTTGCCTTTTATGTAAAAGCTTCTTGGTTTCCTTTCATCAGCCTTCAAAAATTCTCAGCTTATTTATCTATTTGCCACTGTTTGCCTCAGGGGAGAGGATTTAAATTTAGAGATACTGCTTATATGACCAAACCAAATAAAGGCTGTTCAGCAATCTCTCTTTGCTGAGTGACCTTTTCAGCTTCTGAAACGAAGATGATGTGCTAGGTAAAACATTGTACTGGAGTGGCAAATTACATTATTCTAAGAAGATGGTGTTTTGGTGGCAGGAAAGTTACATGAAGATGGCCATAGCTGTGACCTCGTCTCTAGAAAAAGCTGTGTTTAAGTGATAAACAAGGAGGATATGTCTTCTATGACTTCAGAGAAATGCCTCGAGGAAGTCCTTAACTTGAGTGCATTTAATGCTGCTTTAAGTTCAGGGAGTTTGCAGCCCATTGGAATAGTTCTTTCTGCTTAGACAGGAAGGCAAGTGCCTGCCTTGGGATCAGTGTGGTGTGCTTCAAGTCACAAGTAACTAAAAGCATGCACTGTCAAGGCTCCACACGAATGTTTGCTTTCGTTATTTACATTTTATCCCTCCTGATCACCTCTGACTGTTACTGCAACACATTGGGATTTTAAGGCCAGATAAAAATCCTCTCTCTGTTGTTAGCATGGGAGATTGAAAAATGCATTGTGTCTAATTGAAATTCAAGTTAGTAGGACCAGTAAGCACAGAACCAGAGGATGGAATGGCTGGAGCACATCTAGGAGTTTCATCAGCCAAGGATGAGTTACAATACAGATGACTGCATAGGTCTGCAGGTACCATAAATGATGGTCAGAAAAAGTTCTTACAAAATAGCTCTTCCTTCCATTTTGCAGTGAACTCCTTTTTCAACACAGTCTTTTTAAGGAAGTCAAAAAAAATATTGTATTAGGGCCCAAGAAGTGGTGTTAGGCTGTGATGTTTCCTTGACAAAGATGATTCCCATTTGATTTCAGGTAATGATATTGTTTAGGCAGGGAAATGAATGAATGAGACTCAGTTACTTAGATGTATATCAGAGTAGAGTAAATTTTCAGGCAGTCTTTGTGAACTACTACTTTGTGAATGCTGCATGCTGTTCTGCAGTCTTGGAAAACCCACTTCTCCTTTGGAGCAGAAACTCCTGGAGTAAAGGGCATTGGCACAGCTGTGGCAGGCCAGCTCTCAGGGTTTCTGCTCTCCCTCTATACCAGCTGGCAGAAGGCTGGTGCATCTGCTCATCCCATTAGCAGCTGCCCTTCTGGGTCAGGAGTGTTTTAATACAGAGCTCCAGTGACTGCTGCCTTTAGGGAGAGTTACCTGAGCTAGCAAACCATAGGGATTTCTCCTCCTTGCTGCCTGTATATGTGATATGGAAACATAAAGAGGGGGAAAATGTTGAAACTAGATCCCATGATGATCTTCTGATTCTTAAATAAGACAAGCCATTCCTACTGATACAGAGGGATTCTGCTGTTTCCACTTACTGTATTTCTGTAGCACTGAGGCATAGCCTGTAGCAAATTGTTCAGCACAATATCCTGTCTGTTGTGTTTGTACTCTGAAACCTCAGCAGTACCTGCAGTGGTATCTGCAAAAATGTAGGAAATGCATCTATGTTGAAGCCGAAAGAAAAGTTCTTTTTACAGCTGTAAAAGCAAAGACACTGAGGATGTGGTACTGACTAACTCTGGCAGTTAATTGATGTGCTTTTGTTACAGCCTCACACCTAGCTGTAGGAGGCTAGCTCCTGCAGTCCTGGGCAGGAGGGAAAGGACTCTTCAGATGAGGAATTAACAGAAGTGCTGCTACTCTTTCTGACCTTTGGAATATAATTCACTGTTCTGTTTTGAATATTGATGTATTTTAGATCAGAAAGGGGAAAACCGAAGTGGCAATGGGTGGTAATGTTTACTGTATCAGAGGGTAGAGGAAAAGGATCCTCTGAATTAGAGGTAGAAGAAAATGCTTATCTACAGAGCAAGTGCTGCAGTGGAGATCAGTGTTTATGGTTTGACAAGTGAGAGGGAAGGATCAGTTAATGGTGAAACAGTGAAGCTCAGCAATGGTTTCTCTCAACTCCACTGTTTTGCTTTCTCAAAGACTAATACTGGTAAGTCAGAGGGAGTTGAGAAGTTACAGCTCTGTATGATGTTTTACTGAGGCAAAACAGTGGAAAGGAGCAAAAGGTGGGAACTGGGTAGCTCTGGATTTTACTCAGTTATGAGCACAGAGCTAGATAAACCTCATTATGTGTTGGATAACCAAGCCTTCATAGGGAGGAGACAATATGACTCTGTCCCTTTGTTTAGAATAGGATTACTTTCTTGATGATGCTTGAAGGGATCCAGCTGGTTGGAAGCACCCATGTTCACCCAGGAAAGGAGTATTCCTATTTTGTTTGGAGGCAGTTTTCACCTCTTGTTACTGGACTTACTCTTTTCTAGTGCAAAAAAGAAAAGTCCCGTTCTGTTTGAATTCCCCTTTTTTCTTAACTCCCTGACAAAGTTCTATGTAGTGTCAAATTTTTACCCTGATTTGGTAATTTTTAAAGTACTCCAAAGCATGGTATGGTGGCTGCATACTGTTGGCTCAAAAGCAGCAAAACCCCAGGTAAGGTTCTGCATTTTTGCATCTCTTTGGGACTTGATTCTTTGTGATAGCTGATGACCTGGAATTTTTATGAAGTTGTGTATGTATGTATTCATCAAGCAGATCCTTAAAAATTTAAATTCAGCTTTCAGGAAATGTAGGCTGAGAACTTAGATATGTTGGAGACCTAAGAAGAATACAACCAGGAGCTAGGGGAGCCTGGCCCTGAATAGGAGGGGAAGGAGCCTTGCATGGCCATGAGCTTGTTGTGTCTTCAGGTGAGATTCATTTGCCTCGCTTCAGATGTTTGTATCCTCCTCTCTTTAAGACTGTCTAGACTTGTAATAGTGAAAAAACATAGGCATTGCTAAGGCATGACTTGTGATCTTTTATAAGATGAGATAAACTGGACCTGCAAGAGAGGATTGTTTCTTTGTGGAGTGGAGCTTGAGGCTACCGGAGTCCATGCAAATGTTTGCATCATGGAGGGCCACAGCTGGGGCAGAACATCACCACTGGGATGGGTGCTGGGGGACATGCCTGCCACTGGGCACTGCTGGAAGCTAATGGGAGACAAAGGGGCTGGGAATCTAGTACTTGGGAATCTATGCCAGGAACAATGGTGTAATAGGCTGTGCTCCTCTTAGGAGTTCTGAGAACTGATGGTTTCCTGTTGTGTGGCTTTTGTTTTGTGGATTGAGGGAGTTATGTAACAACTGTGTCAGCACACCCACACCAGCAGAGGTGACACAGTTACAGGGTAAGAAGAGCAAACCAAGCATGCTGCTTGCCCAGGAATTTTTTAAAAAATGGGCTGTTCAGAGGTGTTCAGTTGCAGTGATGGCAGCTCTAATTTTTCTGTCTTTAATTTTGTGGTAGTCATTGTCTGTCTTGAAAAAGTGGCTCCAGAACTCTTGCAGCTTTGTGTGAGAATTTGTATTGCTTTTTCTCTTCTAAGCTGCTTGATATTATGCTTTACAGAAATAAAATTTGGAAATCTGGTTCACATAATTTTATCCATATAATCTTTTTAATTAACTGTTGAAGATCTTACTTTTTTTTTTTTTTTTTTTTTAAACCTTAGGAAGTTTCGGGCCACTTCAGTGGCTATTGTGTCTATCTGAATTTTGGGCACACTGATTTGACAGTCAAATAGAAAGTTTGTGGGAACTTCTTGTTTTCAGTAACTTAGTCAGAAGTAATCTGATTTTTTTTCTTTTTCTTATGGGTAGGGTGCTTTTTTAGATATATTTTTGAGTAGACCATTCAAAACTGAGTATAACAGAAGAAAATGCAGAAAAGGATGTCTTGTGCTTTTTTTTATGATTAAAAAAGCTGGCAAAGTTTTATTTTCCAGTGGAAAATTCACAGCAAGCAGGGTGGTTTCAGTTTTGTGTTCTGACTGTGTGTCTCAAAAGAGTAATTGACAAAAAAAGAATTAGATTTTCTGGTAGTTTTTCTGGCCTATGAACACCTAATTACATTTGTTAACCTGCAGTAAAAAATAATTGTCAGAGCACAGGACATGTTGATGTAATTATTTTCACTGTTTATCTTATGATAGGAAAATGCAGACAGACAGATCAATATAACATTCCTTATGAAATGTGTCTGTTCTGGGGAAGACTTGGGGAATGATGCTAATGCAGGTGCTTCTCTGAAAAAGGCCTTGCTGATAGTTTCAGAAGTTTCAGTGGTTGTAGTGAAAGAGAGAAAGGTAGGGAGGGGAAATCTGGTAAAAGCAAGATGATGCTCCATTTTTGCATGGTGAGTATAAGAGAAGGTACTCTGATAACCCAGCCTTCCTGGAAGAAGTTTCTGAAAGCTTTCCTTAAAGCAGTTCTGAGTGTCCACCAGGCCTTGTTCATCCTGGGGAATAAATTGTCCTTCTTTGTCCTTCTGGAACCCTGTCAGGTGTTTGTTGATATTTATTTCCTAATGCCTCCTGACACTTTATTTTCTATTTTAACTGCCTGCTGAGCAGGGGACTGATATTTCCGTGCATCTGTCTATCATAACTATCAAGATCTTGCTCCTAACAGGTAATTGTTTATTCAAGCTCACAGTTGCCCTTATGAAGTTAGTATTGTTTTTCCTGTATGCCTGATTTAACAACGCTGAATGCTACCTGCCATTTCATAGTCTACTCACTCATTTTTCATAAAATCTTTGTTTCCTTGTCCTGGTTTAAGCCCAGCTGGCAACTAAGCACCAAAGAACAACTCACTCACCCTCCCTCCTTTTGGCTCCCAGTAGGACAGGGGAAGAGAACTGGAAGGGTAAAAGTCTTGTAGGTTGAGATAAGAAAAGTTTAATAATTAAAATATAGTATTGGCAATAAGTTTTAATGAAAAGGAAAACAAACCCCAAGAAAAACAAGTGATGCAAATAAAATCACCACCAACTGACTGATACTTAGCCAGTCGCTGAGCAGCAGCCTGCTGTCAACCTTCCCCCAGCTTCCTATGCTGAGCATGACACCATATGGTAGGGAATGTCCTTATAGCCAGTTGGGGTCACCTGTCCCCTTCCAGCTTCCTGTGCTCACTCAGCCTGCTCACTGGTGGGGTGAGAGGCAATAAAGGCCTTGTCTCTGTGTAAAAACTGCTCAGCAAGAGCTGAAATATTCCTGCATTATCAACAGTGTTCCCACCTCAAATCCAAAACATAGCTCCATACTAGATACTATGGAGAAAATTAATTTTAGCACAGGCAAGCCCAGCAAATTTCTATAGTTTACCTTTTTCATTCATTAATTTGAGACCTCGAAGGTCTTTGTTGAAAGCCTCTGGAAGAAGAGGGACTGGATTAGGCTTCTGCACTGGCTTGTGGATAGAATTCCAGTAACCTTACATGTAAGTGAGGATGTTCCATTACAAAAGCCATGCTGACTATTCCCAACAAGATTATATATATCCAGATAGCTCATAATTCCATTCTTCACTGAAGTTTTCATTAGCAGATACAGCACAGATCTCAGGCTTAATGTCTTGCCCACAGTCTCTTTAAAGTCTGTCACCTTTTCTACGGCACAGTCCTCTACTACCAAGTTTTAATTGAGAGGTGACACACTGTTGTGTTAGTAATTCACTGATTTCATGCTTGAGTTTCTCTAGGGTTCCTGGGTTGAGTGCCATCTGGTCCCAGTGAGCTGTTAGTGTCTATTTTGTTAGTTCCTGCTGGTTTTCCTCATAGTCATTGTAATTTCAAGCACATCCATGGAGACTCCTGCAAAGAGGACTCCTGGTAGGGGAATCCTGAGAAATAGTGTTGCAATATCAGAGCGTGTGACAGAACTCAGTAAGATTTTATAGGAGGGAAAAGTGATTTTATTTTAATACAAAGCAGGTTTAGTTCCGCACTCTCATACCTGTGTTCGTACAATCACCAAGATACTTCTGTCCAAATACTTTGGCATTCAGGCACCAAGATGTGTGTATCCAAGTCGTTGGTGCAGGATTCCTTGCATTGGTAATGGAAGACAAGGGAATAGAGCTGCTGAGTTCTCTTTGCAACTTCTGGACCCTTAGTTTGGCAGGCATATGGGTAATCCCTTCATCTCTTCTCACCCCTGCATCATTTCAAATTAGTTTCAGTCTCTAGTTTTAAACTTCTTTTCCAGATTTGAGTACCCTGAAACACTACATGTAAATGCACTGCAGTTTGTTGACCTACTAATCTAGGTACCATCCAACAATGCCATTATTATGTTATTATATTCCCTCTTCTGTGTTTTTTTTTCCCCTGGTGTTTCATGCTCAAACCTTAACATTTATCCTCGATTCATACCAATGTTCATATTTCTATTAAGGCTCTTTACAGAGGCTCCCCAGTGTCTCATACTGTCACCATCTCTGCAGTGAATCTGCCTGATGTATTTTCTGTAATGCCTTTGTTTTCCAAGTCTTTCCTTACTACTCTGATGATGAGTTGCCTCCTGGAGTTTCTGGCAAGTTTCCTGTTCCTGATACGCTTGAAGAAAGATCTGTCATTAGTGTCTGCCAGTTGTTCATCAAATCTTTTGTTTGTTTTGCCTGCCTTGGTGTGTTTTTACATTTAATTTGCTGTATTTTATGATCTGATGAGCTGTGTTTTTCTATTTGGATTTGACTTCAGCTTTTTTGACGGTAACCTCACTCCTACACTGCTGTTCTAGCCAGTCTGGTTTCCTTTCTTCCTTTTTTGGGTTTTGCTTAATAGGAAATATATGCCTGCCTAGTTTTTCTGGTTATCTCTGTTCATAATCTCCACAGTGCCTGCAAAGATTTAAATTCTTTACCTGGCCCTTTCAGAGTCTCTTAACAAGCTTCCTCGCTTCTCATGTTTGCACTCTCTGAAGCTGGATGCAACTGTAGGTCTATTTTTCATCTCCATTGCTCCAACAGGGAAGCTATTGCACGGAAGAGTTTTCAAAATCTTGTAGCTGAAGAGCTGCTCTATATTTAGGACTAAATCAAGGGTTGCATTTTCTTTTGTAGGCTTCCTAATCAGCTGCTCCATGAAACAGTCAGTGATTTAATGCAGAAAAAGTCACATCCTGATATGATGGGATGTTTGTGATCTATATTGAAAGGAAGTGAGCTGAAGTCTCCCATTACGATGCTCCGCTTTCATCATATTACTTTAAGTGTTGCTATTCTTATTAGGTGGTATTAAGGACCAAATACCTTCCTGTTTCAGCCTGGAATCAAGGACATGAGTATGCTGCTTTAATTGTGAAAATGATAGGTTGATATATTTGAAACAAGAGGAAATGAACATACTTGTAAATCAAAGATGTACTTTATTTAGCATAATCATAATTTTTTTTGGTTTGAAAGAGATTGTTAAAGATCATCTAGTCCAACGCCCCTTCCGTGGACAGGGATATCTTTTACTAGGCCAGGTTGCCCAGAGCTGCATCCAACCTGACCTTGAACACTTCCAGGGATGGTGCATCCTCAGCTTCTCTGGGCAACCTGTGCCAGTGCCTCACCACCCACATTGTATGAAAATGTCTTCCTTGTGACCTATCTAAACTTTAACCTCTTTCATTTTAAAGCTGTTTGCTGTTTTCCGATCATTACAGTCGCAGATGTAAATTCTCTCTCCTTCTTTATTATTTCTCCCCTTTAAGTTATGAAAAGCCATAATGAGGTCTCCCCAGAGCCTCCTCTTCTCCAGGCTGAACAACCCCAACCCCTCTCATCGTTTTTTCATAGGAGGGGTGTCCCTTCCCTCTGATAATCTTGGTGGCCCTTCTGTGGACCTGCTCTAAGAGGTCCATGTCTTTCCTGTGCTGAGAACCCTGGGTGCAGTACTCCAGGTGGGGTCTCGTGAGAGCAGAGGAGGAGAATAACCATTGGCCACTCACGTCAAGTAAGTGCAGTAATTTTTATGACAGAAGTGTTGAATAAATACTTTACTAAAGGAAAAACAAGGACAGTTAGAGGATTAATTCTTTGTGTATTGAAATGTCTTTTCTTAATCCACTGGGCACTGTTGAAAAACCTCTAAAAGTACAATGAAAAAAAAAAAAGTTATGCTAGTTCTCTTTAGATTCATCAAGTAGGCTATTTCTTATTTTTGTGTGTTTCCAAGTATTCAGGGGGACTTCAGCTGCTCTAGCAGCTTCCAGAAAATAGTATTTTAACATGCAAAGACTAGCAGAATTTCAGCACTTCTTTTGATGGTCAGTACTGAAAGCAGCTCATATTGAATGTCTTCTGTATTTGGTTCTGACTAAAAGAAAGGAAGGGATGGAGAAGGGTGGTGAATTGGATGAAAGTAGCTATTTAGCAATGGTCTGGAAACCATACTTAACAGAATCAAAGAGTTTGTCAGTGTCTGAGGACAGAAGATGTAGTGGTTTCTTAAAGACATGCTGTAAAGGCACAAATACAAGCTGTTTCTTTGGGAAGAATAGATAGCCATAATTGCTACTGCCTAATTACAAGCTATTCATTAGGCAGAAACTGCAGGAGCCAGGCAAAAAAAAGAGTACTAGGTCAGCTTTTGAACATGTCTTAAAAAAGAATAGTACTCGTGTGTAGAGACATTATCAGAAGGGCTAGGTACAAAACAAGAAAGAGCTGGCAAAGCTGCAGCAAGAAAACATTCTGTAAATGTATTAGCAGCAAGGGAAAACACTAAAGAAAGACCTTGTGTGTTAGGCAGAAAGATGAGAAAGTGAACAACAGATGTTGCTAAAGAGGTTGTAAGCACCATTTTTCCTTTACTGAGCAGGATTAGTTGTGAGCAGGCAAGCACAAGGGCTAAGATGCAGAACAAGCCTAGCATGCATCCATGGAGGCTAAAGCTTGGGGTCCTTTCCTAAATACTCTTACAGTGGATAGAAAGTTTAGGCAAATGACTAAAGTGGGTTGATGCTATTAGGGACCTTACTTGAGAAGGAACAGAAGATAAGTGAAATCCTGAAAAACCAAAGAGAGACTGACTTAGTGCCTATTTGTAAAGGGATCAGGCTTTGAAAGTATAGAACTACAGGCCAGGCAGATTAGTTCCTGGAAAAATACTGAAAAAGCAATTGACAAGCATTTGGAAGAAAGTGAGGTAGGGTGAGCAACAATCAATATAGACTTGGCAAAGGCGAGTCACTTTGAATCAGTTTGTCTTCCTTCTGTGACAGAGCAACATGCCTGGTGGATATGGGAGAAATAGGTCTTATATATCTTAACTGTAGGAAAGTTTTGAGACTTTTCTAGGACTCCTATGAACAGAGTGTAAAAATTCTAACTAGTTGAATTTTGTACAAGTAGATACAGAATCAAGTTTGGTGTATGGTTAGGATGGTTTGTTTCCAGCTGCAGAGAATTTTCTGATTTTTTCAAAGTCTGCTACAAATGCATACTGATTCTGTGAACAGGAAGAATTTTTAATTACGATCTGTCTGCAGATTTTATCAAAGAGAAAAGCTATGTTAGAGAAGAGATTTAAAATCGGGTGGTTTTTTTTTCTTTTAACACTGTAAAAGCTAAAGGTGAAGTTGGGAAAAATAACCAGACACCACATGGGAAATAATTGCTGGCTAAACTGGTTTGAATAAAAAAAAGAGGTTGTAGTTGATTCCAGCTGAACACTAACTGGGAATGACATCTTGTTGGAAAACATTGCTACTGGCTTTATAAGCAGAGTGGTTATTTGCCAGTACTGCTTGGTCTCAGAAAACACCAAGTATGGAGTGAAATTAAATGTGCCCTGCTTGGGGCTTCAGGCACCAGAAGAGATGTTTGGCGGGTTGGAGATAAGCTAAATGCAGGAGCACCAATAATGAGCAAAGTTCCAGAAAACTTCCATGACATGGCCCATGGCTGTGGCAGTCTGTCTGCAGTTCTTGTTCACATGACACTGCTGCCTGAGCTACTGTTTATGGTCAGTTTTAGTAAGTCTTGAATATAATAATGGGTTTTATTTGTCCTTTTAATGTAATATTCATAAAACTGCATTAAAAAGATGGGGGAGGAGGGGCTGAGGGAAATCCTTGTTCAGAAAATGCCCTTACTGAGATTGCAAAATCCAGTACTTAAAAATTGAGAAAGACCCTAAGGGTATTCAGCCTCCAAGTGTGAACACAGGCAGACTTTTTAGCTATGAAGTTAAGTGGTTTTTTTTCTCATACACTCAGCAAAGGGGTGTGTTCATCCTAAACATACTTGCTATTGCCAGTGTTTGGTTTAGTGTACTCCAGTGTTTTTAAGGTTTGGGGCTTTTTTTAAATCATGGTTGTAGGATGCACTATGGATCACTTCTGTCAGCTTACTACAAGGCAGTGAAATGAGTTTGAGTGGTTTAATATTCAATTGTTCACATTTCCCTTGTGTGGCTTTATATGAGAAGATACTTAAGAAATTATTGCCTTAATATAGTCAAGGAGATGGAATTACTTGTTCTTTATTGCCTGTCATAGTTTTCCATGATAGCTGTTGATAAATATTGGTTAAACTATCTCAGTGGCCATATTAAAAACAGGATGTTCACCACTTGCAGAAGATGAATTTAGCATGGTTGCTTTTTCTTCTTTCCATTCATGCCATAAATGGTATTTAATTACTGTCGTGTAAGGAAATGAATTTATTTGTATGCAACGCTAATAAAAAGATGATTAAAGTGGTGTATATGAACTCATAGGTGATCAAGGTCTTATTCTGATCTCTCTTCAGCTGGTGTAACTTCTGTGTAATTGGAAAGAAGTTTTGGTTTGTATTTTTTATATAGAAATGGACAACATTTGTAAGAGACACTTACAGTGTGTCCTGAAAGGTAGGGGCCATGTAGTTTTGGACTGTGGCTTTCTTGAACTACGTGTTTTGAGCTCTCTGTTTTAGTCTGACTTGCTACAGAAGAGAGAATTTTCTGTTATCCTGTAAAAGTGAATGATTTGTACTTACATTGTGCCATTCAGCCCCCCAAATATCTTAAAGTACCTATAGAAATGCAAAGAGCATAGTATTTGCAGATTACCATGAAAGCACACTAGTCTGTGCAAAAATTGAAAACAGCCACTCTATAGTACACAGCAGTGCTGGATGGCTATATTTAAAAAAAACAATGAAACAAACAAAAAACCCAAGCAAACAAAAGCCCCCAAACATACCAAAACAAAAACAAAACTGCAAAAAGCAAATCTGTTTCTTCTTTATCCCTTCTTACACCACCCAAATTCAAGCAGGAGCTGTGCAGTGAGAGGCTGTAATTGCTTGTCAGGAGGGTTGGAGTCGCTTAGGGAATACCTTTCCTGTAAAACCTGTGTTGAGTGGCTTGAAGATTTGTGATTGTCAAACTGAAATCCACAGACTGAAAAGCTCAGGAGTGGTGGGTGGTGGTTGCTGCTGTGGATGTGTCCTCTGCAATCTTTCTCTGTAAGCTTCCAGGGGGTTGTACGGATGCAAGCTCCTGGCGATGTGTCTGCAATGCAGTCAGGAGTGTGGCTGCAGTTCCCTGTGCACACTGAGCTACCTTTAAGCCAGGTCAAGGCTGTTTCTCTAGCTACTTGCAGCAGCCTCTGCATTTCTTTCTTCCCAGTAAACTGCTTTTGGTGCAGGGAACAAGAGGCAGCGAACAGGAGACTGGAATTCCTATCTTAGCAATGGGAGTGGAGTGAGCTTGCAAGGGAGAAATTCACACACAGTCTCTGCTGGCAAAAAGAGCTAGAAATTGTATATTAAAGAGTTTCCTCTCATTCATCCTCTCCCATAACTTATCTCTCCACAAACATGTTTAAACTGTCTAATGGTTAAATACTAAGCTTCACTTATTCATACAGATGGTGTACAAAGGCATTTTAATGAGCCTGTCAGCTGAGTGGACTCTGACAAAAGGAGCTGTGGCCCTTCTTGTAGGGCAGCTTCATAGATTGTCTTGCAAAAAACAACATCCCAACAGAAGAGGATAGTGTTCGAATCAATTATGTTGCTTGATTTTGTCAGCTGGCATATGGTATCTGCAGTCCTTAAATGGATTTAAAACATAGATCTCCTGCTGTGCTGATAGCTAAATCTGATTATTCAATGATCTGGCTTTTCCTGTAAGATACTAGAATTAAACAAGGCAGCACATTTATTACGACATGCACCAGAACTGCATCAGTGCATCCTTTAATGAGGAATTTATGAAACGAGCTTTGTGGGATTAGAGTACTGGAGGTGAGATTTGACTGTTCCAATTGCCTGGAATTTATGAAGAGGTAATAAAAGGTGTCTTATGTGTTAGCCTAGCATTTACTGTACCTTCACTCTGAAGCAGTAGCAAATATCTCCTTACTGACTAGTGTACAGCAGCTTAGTGACGGTCACTGAAATACTAAACACAAAGCTATGTGCTGCAGTATTTGACTTTCCTGCAGTGGTCATAAAGAAAATGATGAGAAAGTTCAGTTCTGGCCTCAGAAAAATTCACAGACAGACATGCAAAATGTAGAGTTTATGAAATTTAGAACTTGCTTCAGATTTTTTCCCTTTGTATTATTTTGTGTTTTTCAAGTTAAAATTTTATTAAAACTATGTGTTCTATCTTTTTCTTATATGTGGTAGATATTTAGGTGGAATCCATCATCATTTGCACCTTAGAGATGAGAAATATAAAAGTTTAGCTGTGCAGATGAAAACTGTAAAATGAATGGTCTGGTCTCATGAGTTCCTGGACAGTCTCAGCCTTTTCCAGACAAATGTAATAAATATCAAATGTGGGAGGTGAAAGGATTTAACTAAAGAAAATGCTATTTTCCAGGCCAACTTTTGATTATGACCACTGAAAATATTTGGTTGCTAGTTGAAATCCTCCAAGTGTCTGAGAGCTGGGTGACATTCCTCCCACTTGATAAACCCAGTACGTATCTGCTGTAGTTTTGGAGGCTTTGGGCTTACAGGCCTTGACGGGCATAGGTATTTATTGCACCTGTGCAGAGGAATGGTTTGTTTGTGCTTGCATGGGATTAGCTGTTCCTTCAGGGCCCTCTTGTTCCGTGCCTGTTGTGCAACAGCTTTGGTGTTGCTGTGGGGCGCTGCAGTTGTAGGTACTCGGTGATGGGACCAGCTTGAGGGGCTGCAAGGAGGCTCCAGGCTTAGCTGCTGCAGCCAGGCCATTCACAGCCAGGGCAGTGAATCCAGCTTTTGCCCTGAAAACCCTTTTACTTGCAGTTTGCCCTGAGGAAGTGAAGCTGTGTGGAGTACAACTAAATGAATTCTCATGGATGCCCACCTCCAGTGTCTCTACTGCAGGTTGAACAGTAAAAAGCACCATGTGGTCCTTCCAGCCCATTCTTCTGTATTATGTAAAGCTTGAAGTGCTCTGAGCAGAAAGGTTTGCAAATACTAGTTGCACAAAAGTACGCAGAGGTTTAAGAAAGCTCACAGTGATGTTAATTTTAATGTAAAATATCTGTGTATTTTCTGTGTGCCTGATAACTTGCGGCTGTTTTTGCAGATTCATGAGAATATTTTTCATCATTGACCTTGGTTGATGCCTGTCAGCACTGGAGCTGAGTATCTGTTCTGTGTATCAGTTTTGTGCTCAGGCTGAAATATTATATTTGTTCCCTGCAGTGCTTCTGGCTTGTTCAAAAGGTAATCCAGCAACTGCTTCTTTTGAAAGTTTCTACTGTACTTCTGTGTGTTAGCGCCAAGAAGTTATGATTGTGTCTCTTCTTGTGATCCTATAGTTTGGACGGACACAAAGTTTTATTTCTTCAATGTGCACATAATTGCAGTTATTTGTATTAAAGAGTGAGATCTGTAAAGTGCAGTTGATGTCAATTGCAGCTCTGTTTCTTATCAGGTACTTCAAAAACTTGATTCCCTCTCCAAAGAAAATGTTTTCCATAGTTATCCATGCCAGTTAGGGGACTTAGCAAGTGCCGTGTCAGAAAGGAAGATGAGGAAGAAACATGTAGGAAATAATTTTTGTCACAAATTTAGTTCCCAAACCCCAGAAAATACTCTTCTTGCCATATGGATGAAGCTTATGCTTTTATAGTTCGAGAGAGGAGAGAGGAAAATCCAGTAATGCAGTGGTTGAGGCATTTAAGAGAAGTGCACATTTTGTGTGGAGTGAAGTCTGTGCCCTGGCTGACTGGCACCAGTAATGGCTGTGCTGCTTCACTGTCAGACTTGCCACAGAATACTTGTTTTCTCTGTTGAAACTCTCCTGCTCAGTTGCTAAGATCCCAGGTCCACATGCCTGGCCTTTTCAAAGAACATGTTCATTAGACAAGCAAGCCCTTCACCCAGGAGGTGCAGATACATCATGTCCGAGCCCAGTGGGCACCCTGAGTTAATAATCCCTGCTAGATTGCTGTGAGCTCAGTCATAAAGGAAGCACAGTGTGCAGAGATAAAAAAATCTGAATATTGAGACTGCAAGAGTGCACTGAGACTCTTGGCAGAGGAATTTGCAGTCTAATCCGGTATCTGCTAAAGGAAGCTATTTCATTTTAAATGACCAGGAAAAATCGAGGGTCATCAAGGCTCCTTTCTGAGTTCACAGTTTGTTCGTGCACAGTCTGTTACTGTAGGGAACCTAAACAGGATTGGTGGGTACTTCTCCCTTGCATCCATGTGTGATTTCTAGGTGCATATGGAACTGGTCCATGAATGTAACTCCTCACTTCCAAGTGTTTGATTGCAATTAAAGTACTGGTGGCAGGAGAGTGAGGCTAACAAAGACTCTCTACCTTCAAAACAAGTCAGGATGAAGAACTGCTGACTAGATCACCTCTAGTTTGTTAGAGGCGTTTTTAAATCCTTTATAAATGTGGTGATAAACTTGTTTCACAACATTTTCTGGTTGTTTCTGTGTCTGTATATTTTTCTCTGGAAAACATATTGCAGGAAATGGAAATACTATTGCTGATACTGCCATTAGTCTCAATAAATATAAAAACTTTCTGATAATCACAAATAAAAGCAAAAGGAGACCTTTATTGACAAAAGGTGACCTACTTGTAGAAGGAATAGCATATATTTCAAACAAATATATATACAAAGAAGAAATCAATTTTTCATTGCTTTAAGTCAGCCTAGGAATCAAACACCATCCATTTACATTTTTCAATGCTGTGTATCAGATGCAAGCATCCAAATATGTGATGTCCCATTTCTTTTGTTTGCCATTCTGTAGAAATAGTTTTCAAAGGAAAAATTTTTGTTTTCTGAAAATCAGCAAGAAGGTGTTAGTTACCCTGTCACAAATCCAGGCTACCTGAATCAATGAGCGTACTGTTCACTGGAATTGCTAGCACACTCGAGTTATTCACAGTGCAGTGCATTTGCACAAATGCTTTATGTTGAGGATTTGTGGACTCTTAACTGGGACAGCATTCTTGATGTTGTAATGCAGCTGCAGTTCCCAGAGTGCCATGTCATGCTCTAAAGGGTTGGCATTTGTCATGGAGCGATGACATTGCAAACAATCGACTAAATTAATCAAAGAAGCCAAGTTACTTAAGTGTTTGTTTGATCTTATTTCAAAGTTCTTTCTTTGGCTGACATAAAAGCATTTACAAACCAAGTTTGTTTCTATGTTGGAGTTTATTTTTGATAGCTCAGACATGGATACATTTCTCCTGGGAACAGCCTGTAAGTCAGTGCTTTCTCCTTCTTTCAGCTGAAGTGTTTCAGTTAAACTATTCAAATGGATTTCCTAGCTGTGCTTGGGAGAGTACAGTGTATCCAGCCAGTGATTACTATTCATCCCAGCCTTGATTATTGAGCATATGCCATAGCTTACAGTTTCAAGAATGGAAAACCTCAGCAGAATATGTTCTCTCTGTTGCTTTGGAAACATCAGGGCTGACACCTGCAACAAGATTTCTTGTTGTGGTCTGGAGGTGAATAAAGAGGCTAAGGAGAAAGATAGAAGAATTTTCAGGATTTGATATGTAATCCTCTCTCAGAAGAATCCATGCAGGCTGGGGAGTGTTGGTGGTTGTTGGGGAGGGGTTTATGAAAGTTCACTTATCTCTGTGGAAGAAAACCCTGGTGGTTGTCCCCTGGTGCTGCAGAGGTGCTGTTTGTTTTTCTTGGGAACCTTCTGATTGTTCTGAGGTTTTGCAGGTGCTTACTCTGTGAAGAATCTTTGTCCAAACTCACCTTCTCAGTGTTGTTTGTTTCACAACCCTTCAAGGCTATGTTGTGGACAAAGTTCTGCCCGAGCATTCTGTTCCTTTATAAAATAGGCTGGAGCACAGCCTGGACATCCCCGGCTCCTCCCAGGACCCAGGCCGGTTGAATGAGTATCTAAAGTAGGGCATTTTGCATGGATCACTCCTGTTTGCATGGTAGGAATACAAGTGTCAGGTTTTCTTACCAGGCATGGTGAAACATCCTCCCAGCAGTTGCTCATGATTTATTGTTCTTTTGCAGACAGATCTACTTTGATTGCTTGTGCCTTTACAGAAACAAAACCTAAGCCTTCATTTGCTTTGCAAGACTTCTGCTGTAATTTACTCTTTCTATGCTTATCATCTAAACTCCAGTAAAAGCATGCTTACACTTCTCCAGTTGTTGAGGACAGCTTTCTGTTTTCATTAGGTGACACTGCACTGAGTCCTTGTTCTTTGTGTTTACTCCTACGGCGGATAATGAACTAATTTTCAGGACAATCTGAGTTGACAGGGCTCTGATTCTCTGGAGCAGTGTGTTACATATTCAGATTTCCTGATTGCTTTGAATATTCTTGCTTTAGTGGTTATGCAGAATTATTCTAATATTTCTAATATAAGGAAGTAAAATTGCATGAAAGCAAAACAAGTGTGATTGGGTGATACAGTAGAAGACCGACGTTTCTGGTGGAAGTTATCTTATTGCAGCCAACACTGACATTTAACTAATGTGTGCCTCCAGTTACATCAGTTCTGTCAGTTCAGGTATTATTAGGCAGGTCCAGTTGCCAGAATATACCTTCATTAAAAGTGAGAGTCCAAAGGCCAAAGACAGCCTTCAAAAGAGTAAGGATTTAGGATCTACATCCTGTTTTATTCATCATGAATCAGGATATTTTGAAAACTGTATTTCCTCTGCTGTAGATACTAATTTGCTGCAAATCTTATTAAAAAGAAATATGTATTGATATTGCTTCTTCAAAGAAACTCAGAAGGAAGAAACTATAAAACCATTTACCATAGAGACATTTTTTGTCCTGCTTTTGATGCCTTCACGATTTGTTAACATGGTTTTGTTTTCTGTAGTGTAATGAATGTTTAGAAGCTGAGTGACTGCCCTGATTTCAGAGGCAGGGCCGAAGCATTTTAGCTGGTTGTCTGCACATCTGCCTTTTGGCCATAACATTTAGTTTGAAATAGCCTGTCACAGGGGTGAAATGAGTTCTCGTGTCTATCTATAACTCCAATCTATCTTCCTCAGTGCCTCTTACCAAAACGATGTTCCTCTATTAAACCCACCTAATCTTCCCCTTAAACACCACGAACAGAAAGGGTCCTATTCTGTCTCATTTCCATGTGTGCTGGCATTCCAAACTTGCTGGCTACTGAGGAGTTGTTCTGCATGACTCGATGGTAATAACTTCAGGTTTTTCTTCTGTCTCATGTTCTCAGTGTTTGCTTGCTAAGCCTTGCATTTTAGGCATCATCCCCATGAACACTGAGATGCTTGAATCTTACAGCCAGGGGATCAGGCCTAACAAGCAAGATCTTGCTTGACCAACGTGATCTTCTACAACAAAATGACCTTGCTTAGAGAATATTGTCTACCCAGACTTTAGAAAAGCCTTTAACACGTTTCCCACAACATTCTCCTATAGAAACTGGTAGCCCATGGATAGACAGGTACATTCTTTACTGGGTAAAAAACTGGCTGGATGATTTGGCCTAGAGAGTGGTGGAGAATGGTGTTACATCCAGCTGGTGGCTGGTCACTATTGGTGTCTCTAGGGTTTGGTACTGGGGCCAGTCCTGACCCCCAGTCCATTTGCAGATGACACCAAACTGGGCAAAAGTGTTGATCTATGGAAGGGCAAGAAGAGTCTGCATGGGGATCTGGATAGGCTGGATTGATGGGCAGAGATCAGCTGGAAGAGTTTTAACAAGGCCAGGTGCCAGATCCTGCAGATGAATCACACAACCCCACACAGTGCTCCAGGCTGGGGGAAGGGTCATTAAAAGGTGGCCAGTGAAAAAATTTCTGTTTGGCAGCTGGATGAACATGATCCAGATGGCCAAGAAGGCCAGTGGCATCCTGGCCTGTATTAGCAATGGTGTGGCCAGCAGGACCAGGGCAGTGACCATTTCCCTGTACTCAGCACTGGTGAGGCCACACCTCGAATCCTGTGCTCAGTTCTGGGCCCCTCACTACAAGAAGGACATTGAGGGGCTGGAGCGTGTCCAAAGAAGGGCAACAGAGCTGGGGAAGGGTCTGGAGCACAAGTCCTGTGTGGAGCAGCTGAGGGAGCTGGGGGTGTTTAGCCTGGAGAAAAGGAGGCTCCGGGAGGACCTTATTGCTCAGGTCCTGCCTGAAATGAAGCTGTAGCCAGGTAGGGGTCGGTCTCTTTTCCCAAGTGACAGGACAAGAGGAACTGGCTACAAGTTGTGTCAGGGGAGGTTTTCATTGTATATTGGGAAAATTTTTTTTCATGGAAAGAGTGTTCAAGCTTTGGAACAGGCTGCCCAGGATAATGCTTTGAGTAACCAACCTTACAAGTATTTAAAAGTCATGTAGATGGACACAGGACAAGGTTTAGTGGTGGATTTGACAGTACTGGGTTAACAGTTGGACTCAATGACCTCACAGGTCTTTTCCAACCTAAATGATTCTGATTCTTAAGTGGTCAGTAAAGTTGCCATTCATTGCCTATATTGAATTACTCATCTGAGAAGATGTAATATTGACTTGCAGACTCTTTGGCTTCATATTCTAAGAAAAAATGGTCAGACATGATTCAGTCTTTGCTTTCTTCAATATCTGAGTCAGTTCTCAAAATGTGCATTAGAGGACTGTGATATTTTTTTGTCTGGCTTTTATATAATGGTTAAGTGCAGTGCTACAGAGGATCAGAGAATCATAGAATAAGCTGAGTTAGAAAGGACCCACAAGGATCATTGAGTTCAGCTCCTGGCCCAGCACAGGATCATCCCCAAGATGTGAGGTGATCCCCACCATGTGCCTGAGAGCACAAACACTTCTTGAATTCAGTCAGACTGGTGGTGTGAACCAGAACTTCCCTGGTGAGCCTGTTCCAGTGCCCAGCCACCCTAGAGTGAAGAATCTTTTCCTAATATGCAACCTAAAACTCCCCTGACACAACTTCAGGCCATTCCCACTGGTCACCACAGTGTCTGCTCCTCCTCTTCCCTTTGCGAGGAAGTCACAGACTGCAATGAGGAGTATAGTACTGAAAAATAAAGGTGGTGGTAAATGTGTCATTCTATCAATAAAAAGTTCACATTCTATTGTACTACAACTACTTTGTGATAAATAAAAATTGTTACTAGCTACATTTATGTAATTTGTTGACAAACTTTATCTACTGATACAGCGGAAACCCAGTTATGGATAAAACATCTTTTGCAGGATTCATAAAACTCTCATTGCTGCATCCGTTTAATAAATTTGTCTTGAGCATTTTAGGCCTGAAGTGTTAGTTCTGCCCTGATATAACAGTATTGAGAGTAGCTTTCAGAGTCTGACTTCCTAGGCAAACCTGATTAGCTTGAGATAAAATTGATTAACAATAACATGCAAATATGTGTATTCTCATTTCTCTGAAACAAGTTCACTTGGAATTATCAGTTTTGCCTTGGAAATCAGTAGCTTTTGTCTAGGAAAAAAGAAGCTTTATCTAATCTCAAGTTGAGTAGATTTTAAACATGTTTGGTTTTTCCAAACTGCAAATCTGAAAGTCCTTCCCACGCCCAGATCTGCACACACAGAGACATGAAAATAAAAGGGCATAATCTGGTAGAAATTCTGCTGTCATTATAGCATATACAAGATGATGACAGTTTTGGCTGAAGTACATTTTTCTAACAGGCAGCATCTGGCCTTTAGTATTAAATGCAAGCCTGTGAATAAAATTCAGAGTATTCACAATGTGTTATCGTAAGACTATTTTTCAGGTACTGGCTGGAGTGATTAATTTCTAATGGTAAACATTCTGCCTCTTTTGCTGAATCCATTGTTTAATTTTAAAAAATGAATCAGTGAGAACAGAGCTTTCTATTTACAGCTTGCCCAGCTCAGGTTAATGAGCCAAACCAAAAATATACACGGTGTTTGATGGGAAATAATAGATCTTTATTTTGAACAGAAAACACTTAGAAACAAAGGATATTTTAGGTCTAATCAGATGCCTTTTTTTTTTTTTTTTACACAAAAAATTTCATATAATTTTAAGTCCCAGAATGAGGTATATATACTAATTTAGGAATGAGATAACAATTTGACATAGGAGCTACAAGTTTTGGAGGAGCACGTTTGCTCCGTATTCTGTACTCATTTCCCTCATTACAGAAAAATCCCAAAAAATGAACGACAACATAAAATACTGTTGTGCTTTTGCTTCATGGTGCCTGCTATTTTTAGGAAGGGGGAGCACAACAGTCTTTTCTCAGCTTACAGTTCTGATTCTCTTTATTCTGACTTCCAAAACACGCTGTGTGATGTTTGTTTTGTGCATGTTTGTATTGTCTGAAGTTGCAAGATCCTTCACCAGTCAGTTTTGAGGCACTGTGTTTCAGACTATTCACAGCTGGCTTTGGACAGCCCATCTCACACAGGAAGTGTTCAAGGCCAGGTTGGATGGGGATTTGAGCAACCTGGTCAAGTGAAAGATAACTTTGCCCAAGGCAGGGGAGTTTTAAGCTCCTGTCCATGAGTGGCAGTTTGTGTGAACTTTCCATCTCAGTTTAACCTTGACTACTGTTGTAAGGTATTTTCAGTCATGTCAGGTTGACCTTTTTTATAGGACCTTCTAGAACATTGCTTGTGTTTGCCATTACTTTCACATTTAGATACAGGTGAAGCATTTTAACACCAGTTGCTGTCTTACAGCAGAAACGTGTGTTTAAAGGGGATTGTCCATAACTGTGTGCTCTCAGTAAGGATGCCCTCTTCATGGGATCAGGCAACTGAATCTGAAAGAAAGAAAATGCATGTAAAATAATTCTGTTCATGAGAAATAAATACAGTATCAGCAGCTGTGAGTATTACCTCCTGAACTAAGACAGCTTATGCTGAGGTGTCTTGTTCTTCATTATAGCTCTTATCACAGTGAAGAGCTAGTTTCTGCTGGAGACTGCAATGCAAAATAGGAGAGGGGGAGGGATAGGAAGAGATGTAGGGTGGGAGTACTGTTATGTTCCTAGATTGCATATGTGTCTGTACCTGAAATATCAGTGATTAGCTTGCATTAAACAGTTACTCTCATACCTCAAAAAAATGTGCTAGTGTCTTTTAGTAATTTGTATTACCTTGCCATTAGTAAGACTGGGGAGAATTATTCACTTTCTCTTCATTAATCTCTTTTAGGTTTCTGCCAGGAAGTGAACTACTAACAGGGTTTCCTCTTTGCCAGCAGGTTTTAAAATAGCTGCCTTTTCCATCCTTATTTGTTTTTAAAAGGTACCAGTCTTTGAGATGTCTTTAGATCCTCCCCTCCTTTCTTTTTTTTTTTTTTTAATTCAACATTTTAAGTAGTACTCCAGTATGAGTCACTGCTCTTGTATCTGCCTTTTTATCAGCTCCTTACCTTGCCTAGCATAAAGTTAAACTGAATTTACTGTGTGTTTCAAGGATGCTTAATGTTGCAGACTTGATACAGAGGGCTTAGCACTTCCAGGTGATTTGTTACCAACCCCTTATTATAAGGTAAGTTTTTAACCAAAAATTAATTTCAAGGACTGCTCAATAGAGTTAGAGGAAAAAGAAGAGATGAAGTTGTCCCATGGGGTTCATACGAGGAAACTTGTGGTGGGCATGAGCTGTGTGGTGAATCAGAGGACTTCAAGGACAAGGGGACTTCTGGGGTGAACATACTGTGTAATTACATAATGAAAACTGTGGTGCTGCTGCTTTTCTCTTTGTGGTTTTATAGATGAATCATCAGCTGCAAGTGTGAAAATCAGATACTTGCTTGCAAGCAAGTTGAGGGACAACTTAAAAAAAAAAAGTACCCAGTCTTCAGTTCTTCAATCTTCAATCTAGTTGTCACCCAGAATATATGATTTGCTTTTCTCTGTATGACCAAGATGCCACGATCTCACCAAGCTATAAGCTAACAAAAGAAAGACATGGTTGTAGTAACTGACATTTAGGTTTGCTGTGCTCTTCATTATGGGGTTAAGTGCTGCTGTCCAGAGCAGTTTGACCTGATGGCTAGAGTGCTTCCTGGAATAAAGCAAAGTATTTCCTTGAACCATTAGAGTATTGCTTGTCTGCTACCTTTAAAGGTTAAAAAGAAGCACTCTTTTGTTTCTTTTTCTTTATGGAAAAGCTTTACCTTGTGGATAAATTCTTGGGGTGTAGCATTTAAGATTGTCAGAGGCGATACTTAGGGTACAGCCTTCCATCCCCCCAGTTTTTCATGTTTCCTGTTAATTGCTCGGATATTCCATTAAGTGCATGTAGTCATTTCAGACCCTGTTACTGAGGGATCTGTTGTACTACTATACAGACACCATACAGTCTTTCCACTGTGGAATATAAATGCCTCATTAGTCTAGTCCAAGGTTTTGCTTTTCTTGAGGACACCTGAGGTTACTTCTCCATTCATAATTTTTTTCTGCCTACTAAGATCTTTCTAAAAATTCAGTGAAGTCAAGCTTGGCTGGTTCTGAAATATTGGAAGCCCAGCACAGGTCTTGAGAAAACCGTAAAGATGGTATTTCGGTAAGCTGCCCATTAAGTGCTTATGCGCTTTATGATGATCACTGCCCTGGTCCTGCTGGCCACGCTGTTGGTGACACAGGCCAGGATGCCATTGGCCTCCTTGACTACCTGGGCACAGCTGGATCATGTTCAGCTGCTGTTGACTGGATCCATCTCCACTGGGCATCTTTACAGCTGTGGTTCAGCTTAAACAGCCTCAGTTCACTGCTGCCCAGTACTTCTGCTAAATATTTCCCTTTCCTACCTTCTGTAGCCCAGAAGTTCCTCTTCCCTCTAGAGGAGGGAAGAACTAAGCCCACTTGGCAACTTTGATTTTGTGCTGTAGAGAGTCAGGAGTGGTGAAGGTGGTTGATCAGTTAGTCGGAGGCTTTCGCTGGCGAGAACTTGAATCGTGTATTTGATCTGGAGCTTCTTGCATCGCTGAGGGACTAGATCCACCAGGACCTGAAGTGGCAGCAGCCATAAGAGATCACCTCACCGCTCTTTGCTGAGCATTTGCTGAAAGCTGAAGGTGTTTTCTGGAAGCATAGTGCTGGGATATTCTGCAGTCGTGCTGTAAGAGACACATACTTCCATCCAAGATCATGCTATGCAAACAGCAGTTCTTGGAATAACAGGTCATTTGAAAAGCTGAACAGGAACAGAATGGGGCTCACTGCTGATTGTCAGCCAGCTGTTAGCTGGCTGAGCCTTGAGCAAGGATATGCAAGGTTTCCAGTGTGTAAGTGTGCTGCATGCTCACACTGACCCTGCTTTGGGGTGGCGTCAAGTAAGACTTTTGGTGTTATGTCAAATTTTGCAGCTCTTCTTCTGGACCTTTCTGCTTTTTACCTGTCTATAACTTTGAGCACTAAAGTAAATAGTGGTGCTACTAGCTTGATGGTTGGATTTGATGATCTTAAAGGTCTTTAACAGTTTTAAAGAGTCTATGATTCTATGAAATACTTGATAAGACTAAGGTTCTGTTATCGTAATTTCTGAGATCGTCATTTCTGTTATTGTAATTTTGCATACAGGGTGTCTAGTACCAGCTTAGAATGTTTTTTTTCTGCTGTCAGGAGTGTTGCAAAGCTGAAATATTCACCACAGGGTTGTTATTCTAACTGGAGGACCAGCTACAGCCATATCACAGCTTGTACACTATTTGTTATAATCAGTATATTGTATGTACACACTCTGCTTAAACATAGGTTGCATGATCTGCAGTCTCCCCAGACAAAATCTCCTGCTGTTGCCTGTGCAGATATGTGTGAGGCTGATGAGATTTTTCCCCTGTATTTCTACATCTAAACTTAAGTCTGAAAAGCTGTTTTCCCTGTCCTGAATTACTCACCGAGTGAGTACGTTTTAAAATGCATTCCCAATCCTGTAACCTTCCTTTCTGTGTCATTGGAAGCATTTCCTTTTCCAAAGCCCAGGTCCATTAGTCAGTTTGCCACACAGGTTGTGAAGAGACATTATTATTTTAAAACATCATTAGCTTTTCACTGAGAAATTGGATGACCTTGTCAGTACTGTGCTTTAGTGGGCTCGTGCTTAGACAAGAGTGCAAATTCACTGCGATATTTAGTGAAAATAAGAAGAGGTTTCATTGTAGATAAAAGAAGGATGTAGAACCTATAGTAACTTTCTTAATGGCATTGTTTCCTCCTAAACTGAAGAGCTGTCCCCTTCTATATGTAAATTTTTTTAATATGCAAAATTTAGATGTGGCTGTAAGGAGAGTGGTAAGACATTTCAAGATACTTTGATCAAAATCCAGAAGGAAGAGAAGCTAGGGCCAAAGAATTTCAAAATTGATATAAGACTTTTAATCTGTATTTACTGGTAGATACATATGTGTATATTGATTGAACAGTAAAAATTCAGCAAAGAATTTATCAGATTTGGATAAATTTTCTGTGTGTTTGCTAAAATTAAATGTTTTTGTATGGAAAACAGCAAGACAGATTGAAGTTTTGTTTGTCTCAGCAAGACAGATTGAAGTTTTGTTTGTCTCAGCTACCTTTTTCTCATTTGAAAAGGTATGCTTTGTTGGTTGACAGTCTTTGAAGAGGTACTTCCATTTGGAGTCTCTGGTATGGGTTTTTTTTCCTTTCCTTTGTGATGTCTGGAAGTAAGAGCACCTGTAAGTTAATATTCTATGAACATATGTAAAACTCACTTTCTGGGATTTTTTGCTTTGGCATTATTGTTTTATCAAAACCAACTATATCTGTATCCGACTGTTTCCCTATAGGCTAGAGACTCCCAGGTGTTAATAAATAAGAAACTTGAGATGCTGGATAGTGTACAACAGCATCAGCTCTACATGAATTACAGTCAGAGACTTCTTTCCCTTATGTTCCAGCAGGCAAACAGAGGTACAGAGGTAGAAGAGAATAAAATAAAGGAAGGGGTGATTCATTTAATCTAGCACTAACTGTCTGAAATTCAGTGTCTAAGATAATTGTTTAGAGATAAGTAGGTATTTCCAGAGGGCACTTCAGTTCCTCTTAAAATAATCTGATACAACTGATGCAATGAATTACCCTTTCAGGTCTGCTGTCCTTCATTAACTATGGTCTGTCTTCAGACAACAAGGTGAAACCTTTCTTGACTTGTGTAATATATTTATTTTTAAAATCACAGGGTAGTCTTTTAACTTCTAATTTTTTAATTCTACAAGAACAACCTGACTGACCCCTCCCTGCCAACCCCCAAAATAATCTGTCCCACCCTTTCCTCTAGGGCCATATAAGTAGAGAAAATATTAAGCAAATCTTAAAATCTATGGTTGTGTTTTTGTTCAAGCTCCATAGGATCTGAATGCTTACAATGGAATATTGGTTCTCTAACAGTGAGTGGTGTGAGTTTTATTTGCATCCTTTTGGTGGCAGGCTTTTTGTTTTGTTTAGGGGTAGTAGGAGAGCTGGGGAGGGAAGGAAAAAGGCATCTCAGTAGGCAGAGGTACAAATGCAGCGCTGGCTCACTGTACACTCCCAAGTCACTTTTAAAGTCACATTCTTTAGCTTTGTCCAGAAATCTCAGTGTTGCATTGTTTCTGACATTTAGAGATGAGTTTTCTCTCAACGTTACAACCAGACGCAAAACTGGTTCAGAGGCTCGAAGACCCTGAGCAGTTTGCCAGTGATTTCTCTGTCTTCCTCGTGCTACAGAGAGAAATTTCATAATTATGATCAAACCAAGCTCATACATTAGTTGTCTACAAAACAGTATTTGACACGAACAAGAAATTTCACTGAGCCTTTTTTCACAGTACCTGCTTGTACTATCTCCTTTTCTTTGTAGAGAGCAGGTCTTGGAGATTGCATAGCTCCTATAGCAAACTGCTTGAAAAATTAATCACCTGCATGAAGCAATGTGTCACCTGCATGCGTCAGCTGCATGAAACAATGCAGTTACCTGCTGGGATGCCATCTTACAGCAACCTCCCAACACTGGCACCTTTCTGGAAAGGTTTCACCCATGCTGTACACACAGTAAAGATGGCAGATGGTGGCTTTCCCAAACATATCTCTTGCTGCTGCCTTGTTTGTGACAAAAGACCATTTGGAGGCTAATACAAGGGTACGAGGAAATCACTTCTTACAGCTTGTCAGCTCAGTATGGATAATTGCATGGAGAGCTCTGGGCTGAAAAGGCTGGAGGTAAATTTGCACTGATGCTGCTGCATCCCTTGAGGTAAAGTTTGCAGCCATGCTGGAGGCCAGGAGAGACAGAAGGAAGCTCATGCTGAATCAGTTATCATGATCCAGCCGTCTCATGTACACGTGCTTGACTTATCATTCTGGATCTTTGTCACAGATCAGATTCTTGTCACAGAGTGACTTTAGGGATCTGAAAGTATTAAAAACAAAAGAGAAAAAAATGTGCTGGAGAATTAATTAGTTGTGACAATTACACATATTGTTTTGACTGATTATAGGGAGATTGTTTGGAACATAGGAAATAACTGGCGAATTAAACTACATAAATAACTTCAAGAGAGCATTTCTAAGACAGAGCATGTAGTAAAAGGGGAGGAATGAGAGCTGCTTTGAAAGAGCAGTAGTGAGGATTAGGGCAAGGGCCTGTACTGCTTGGGATATCCAGGGTCATCTAAGCCCTAAGAAAGGCGATGAGCTGGAAGCAAGATCCAAACATTATATGCTTAACCTTTTTCCCTCTGCTTTTT
This sequence comes from Rhipidura dahli, assembly GCA_013399225.1. Taxonomy (NCBI): domain Eukaryota; kingdom Metazoa; phylum Chordata; class Aves; order Passeriformes; family Rhipiduridae; genus Rhipidura; species Rhipidura dahli. Next base: position 131,179 of record VXAC01005302.1, read on the forward strand.
GAGTGGTCTGGGGGAGAATAAACAGTGTTGTTTTGGAAGGAAGTTGCCATTTCGAACCGTTAATCAGTGACTAATAACAAGTAAGCAAGTCTTATAGTTAGGCTTGTCCTTGATTCCCCCAAAACTGTGGGGGTGCAAAGTAGTGCTTAGGAGGACACGAAGGCAGAAGAAATTGTCTTTGAGAAGCACATTGGTAAGACAGTTCTTATTAGAAGCATGACATCAAACTGTGGAGTTACACAAAGAATCCCCAGCAGCAGTTAGCTAAAGAACATGGATACATAATTCCATGAATCCTCATGGCATCTACCTGCTATTGATAGTATAATGGTATATGGGTTAATTTCTCCTAAGGTCAAATTTGTTTCTGTGTTCCTCCTTGCCCTGCCTATGGGTCCCTGGGATGTGTTTGAAAGAAGAGCACAAGTGACTCTGCTCTTGAATGTAATGCAAAATCTCCTTACACAGAGACATTTTTAAGAAGGCAACGTTTTCTTTTGTTTTCATGAAAAAAATATCATTTAGAAAAGATGACCTTGAAAGCTTTTGAAAATTCTTCTCTTGCGTGCTAATGTGGGATTTTGTATCCCTTATTTAAAATGTAGGGTGTGTTTGATGTATTGCAGATAATTAAAATTATATAATATTACAAGGATTTTACATCAGTCAGAGGAATGACTTTACATAAGTTAGTTTTTTGTTTCAGTATCTGTATGCACAACATTGTCCCCATGTTGAAATAAAGCACAATGATATTACAAATATGATTTGTTTGCCAGCATGGAATGTTTTGAACAGTCGCCTGAACTCTAATTTTTTATTAGTGAATATTTTACAGTTTCTGTAGCTGAAGGAGCAAGACCATGATTCTGACAAGTAGTCCTTTTAAATTTTTTTTTTATTCTGTATGCACAAATCTGGAAGTTATTTCCTTCAGCAGCTGTCACTAGGTTACTTATGTGTGTACATCTTGAACTGTAGTCAGCAGCACTGAAATGCTTAAGTGCAGCCTGTGGCTCCATCTTGCTTGAATGACGAGTGTACAAGCCCTTACTGCATGGTTTTCCTCTCTTACAGATACCAGAGTGCTGAATGATTAGCTATAGCCAGGATTGAGCTGTTTCTCTTCTAAATCTAACCCCCTCTACCTGAAAAGCCACACCCTGGAACCCTATAAATACACAAATGGTAGAAGCTTCCTTACTGGAAGGAACTTTCTTGTTTTGCAAAGACAAATTGATAGAATTACATAGCAGCAGCTCCTGTAATGTTACAGAGATTAACGAGCAGTGTGGTTTAATGATGAGAACAATTTTGAAGCTGTTGGCTGACACGTCTTCTGTCCTTATTACATTTTGAGCAGTTTAGTTTCCAAGGCAACTGCTCGTGTCAGCATACAGATGTGCTTAAAGCTACGGGAAGATATTTCCCAACAATCTCTTTAATGTGGTGACAAAACATAAAGCACTGACTTCTGTCCTTTCTAACATCTGCAGAGAATTCAGGATTTGCTGTGAGCCAGCAGTGTGTCAGGTTGATGCAGAGATTGACCAAAGGGGAGTGATCAGGATGAGTATCAAAGTGAGATGTGGTATTTACTGGTGGAAACAATGTGCTTAGATCTGTTCACTTGGAGGCTAGAAAATGGGTAATGAAGAGACTGTGGCCATTGTTTTTAAGGCATTGCTGTGGTGTGGTTTTGTCCTGCTATTGTTTTTCTCTTGGAAAGAGAAGACTGGATAATAGAGGAGCACATTGTGAGCACAGTGCACAGCACTGTCAAAGGTTCAATACTTGCTTATGGTGCTTTTGCTGGACCTATATTTCTGTCAAGTAGGTCATGTTCTGAACTAACTAGGGCTGCTTTTTTGAGGGAATAGAATAAAGAAAATAAGCATCCTAAAGCTTTTGAGCTGGCGAGCAGTTACTGTAATGGCTTTAGTTCAAAACTGCGATGAAGTACAAAAATCAGTACTGTTTTCAGTGCCTTTTCAACAAATAGGAGGACTTTCTCTGTAACAGAGCACAATGATTAAAAAAAAAATGAGGGGAAGTTAGCCATGGGTGCAGAGATGAAAAGACCAGAAAGATCTGTTGTGGTCACCTATCCCAATCTGCTATGTAAAGCAGAACAAAGGGGTTTACTGTTCTCATTTTGGTCCCTGGGGTTGCGGCTATATTTGAATAACATCCACTGTAGCATAAAAACTGATGTTTAGGAAGTTTCCCGTGATTGAAAAATCCACCATAACCCGTGGTAGTTACTACAAGTAGTTTATTAGTATTTTCCTTTGTTGAGAAATATGTTGGACATTTTGATCTGAATTTATCCAGCTCCAGCTTGCAGTAATTTGGCTTGATTAGGTCTTTGTCAGCTAAACAGAAATTCCTACTGGTCAGCAGCACACTGAGCACAGAAGAGGAGGGAAAGCCTCCAGCTCTTTCTCCCACTAAGCAATTTGCTGCTCCCCAGCTCTGGATATTGCTCCACAATACTGTTGACAAAGTCTGCTGCTCTTACCCATCTCTGCTCAAGCCAAAAGGGATGAACAGCTAGAGGCTATTCAGTCACTGAGCATCGTGACCAGTAGTCAGGAGTACAGAATCTCAGGGATGATTCTGATATGTGTGTTGCATTGCACCAGATGTGTGTTTGAGAAAGGGAAGTTCCTTAAGGAAAACATTTCCCAATAAACTAGATATACAGATAAATAAACTTATAGATCAGCAATGATTAAACTGTGTTATCTTTGCTTCTGTCACGTTGTACTTAGAAAGGTATTTTTTAAACCTTCCTGTATCAGTTTTTTACACGAATGTTTGCTAGTAGAATATACAGTGTATTTCACAAGGTTTGGGAATGTTAGGAAATGTGTTCCTTGCTGGGTGAACGGTAAATTAAAACCTAATTCTTAATCTTGGAAGAATTGTACATAAATTATGATAAAGCCCTAAAAGAAATCCCAAAAGGTTGTATAATTGAAGAATATTAAGAGCACGTGGAGTCTGAAAATGGAGAAGGGTAAAGCAAATTCATGCCTCACCTCTCTTCAAATGCTACTGGTACTGAATCTTCTGATAGATTCAAGTAAAAACGTGTACAGAAAGGTAGAAAAAAATACTTCCTAAACTCAGATATTGAGATTTGAAATATTTAGAAAGTTATAAACTTCAATCAAGAGAATTTCACAGTAGTGAAATCCTTCAGGTGCTTTGCTGTGAAATTGCATGGCTGTGTAAGTTCTTGCACCCGTTCATCCACGCAGCTTCTGTAACCTGGTGGCTCATGGTGGCTCCGTAGTTCACTGAACAATCCTGTGTACGTGTATACAAAGCTGAAGAGTCAATACTTTAAAAAAACATAGGCTTTTGTGGAATTTCTTTCAAGAATTTTTAGTTTTGCTGCAAATGGGTTATGGAAATTCTTAATTTCAAGGATAATAAAATTACTGTTGAAGAAATGGAGAGTTTACATTAAATCATTATCTTTGTGGTGATTTTTTTCCAAGACCTTTTCAGTTCATATTTGTGAATAATTTTTCTTCTATAAATAAAAGTAGACTTTGAAATGGATCATGACATCCGCTTCAAGCTTCAAGCCTGTAACTGTTCACAAGGAATTTTTATTCTGTGGGAGATTCTGATATGTCAGAGCTTTGTGCTTAATTGGGACAAAATATCAATCTCATTTGTGAATGGAGCACTTCAAAAACATTGCCACTGTTTTTTTGTTTAAAATATTGATGAAATGCCTGTGTTCTCACAAAATGTTTTAATTAAACCAAGTCCTCATTTCCCAATGAGAAAAATTCCAGTTTTTTTCAGCATGTTTTACACAACAGCACAAAACACTGAGTGAAAATCCACTGAAAATACACTTGTTACAGTAAGAAATAATTTTTGCATGCATGACAGAATTGGATTTTGGTTACTTAATGAGAGTCCCTCTATGATGAAAAAAGTCATTCTGTTGCAAAGTTGTTGGCTTGCAAAATACGACCAGGTGAGCATTTTGCTATCTGTTTTGCATCCCTATTTTTAGTCCTTTACTAAATCAGTTAAGATAACTGGGCCCCTTTGGTTAAGAATTGCACACTGATATCATGGATTTTCATGAAAGTAAAATACAGCAACATGTTTTGCCAAGGATTAAGTAAATGTTGCTAAGAAAGTGGATCAGCAAAGCCCGATTTGGAGCTGTTGGGAAGGTGGAGGAGTAGGACACTCACCATTAGACTTGGTGAGGTTGCAGAGGAATGCAGTCACTTGGTGCTCCTCCTGGAGTGTGTTCTTGCTGAAGGCACCTTTTCAGCAGTCATCCACAGCAGATGTACTCAGAATTGTGCCTGCCACGTTTGCTGGCTGAAAATACATTCTTTGTACTCTTTAGGCTCTTAAAGCTCAGGGCTTAACCCAGCCCTCCTGTGATCGGGGAGAGGCACAGTGAGCACAGCCCAGCCGTGCACCTGCGGCTGTGCAGTGCCCTGAAGTTGGGTTATAATTGAGGTTGCAGGGCAACAGTCAGCAGCAGTTTTCTGTCAGGTGAAGGGGAGCTGTTCTGGAAGTTTAAGGCAGCTTTAGGCTTGAGCTTCAACTAATCCGATCCAAGGGAAAATTAACAACTAGGATTTTATAGAGTGAATTCAAACCATGCTACTGTTCTGTTTTGGCATGTAACCATTGTAGCTAACCCTCTCTGGTCATAGTGTCCAGTGAGTGTAACAGCATCCATACCAGAACAGCTTCTCAAAAACTTCTGCCACAGAACAGTTTCCGTGCCAGGATCATACTGTTTCTCCTGTCTGCAGAGTCATTCAAGTGACAGGAGCCTCTGTTTTTCTTTACTGAAGCCTTCTCTGAAAACAAAAACTTCTCTTTTTCCTATTCTGTTGTAGACATTTTTGCTTGCACATTTTACCACATCTACTAGGAAACCCTAATATCACTAAACATTACGACAGCTGCTCCCCATGCTCTTCTCCAGGCCACAGAAGGAACAGAATTATAGCACAGAAGATGGAAATTGTCAATGTTTAGGGACAATCTCCAAGAATGGTCTGTCATGAGATGCAGACCAAGCGACTTTATTGAGATTGCAGTCTGCTATTGAGGACTTCTGACACTGTTTAAACCACCCTTGCCTGTGTAGTACAGGAACCATATGGTGACTTGTTTATGGTGTAGTTGTGAAGACTTGATTATTTATCTTTCAAGCTATCTTAAAACTTGTGTTTTGTAAGCCTAAAAAAGAAAAAAAAAAAGTCTGGACCACCCAGTGGGTGAATTTTAGTTGGACTCAGTTGAACAGATCAACTCCAAAACAAAAATGTAGCTTTTGATTATAAAGCAAGGATGTGCTGGTGTATTATTCTAGTTCTGCTTTTTTTTTTTTTTTTTTTTTTTTTTTTTTTTTTTTGGTTT
>VXAC01005302.1:136609-155357 GCA_013399225.1 Rhipidura dahli
TTTTTTTTTTTTGGGGTTTTTTTCCCATTTAAAGATGCTTATTTGCATGTTGATTTTGTGGTGTAATAATACAATCCAGCTCTTCCACCCACATGTATCAGAGGAGTATTCCTACATCACCTTTGCATTGTTTTGCTGAACTTCCCACCATTTCTAGGTTTGGAAGGTCTTTGATAGGTTAAGCTTTTGCTGAAATTATTTTTCATATACACATAGTAGTGGTATTTCTTTCTGGATGAGTCTGCTCTTAAATCTTAGAAACTGTGTCAAATTGCAAGGTTTAGATTTTTGGAGCCTTGGAAAGATGACTGTTGGTCAGTTTTTTAAAGGAAGCATGTGGAGTGATGGTGTAAAGTGCAGTACAAGAGAGTATTCCTCCAGACTTATGTGGCAGGTACCTGCTACCATTGATTTATTATTATGTTGCTGTGATTCATAAAAACCATGCTGTGGCTTTGGGGGAGCCAGATATCTAGATATCTGCACTGTTTAGCTTGTCAGAGAGTAGGAGTCAGTTTTCCCTCAAAGTCTCATAACCAGAACAAGTTGCTACTTTTCTTTGAAGATGTGTAGGGTTTGAGGGGACCTGGGTTTTGGGTTTAGACCAAGCACAGCAAGTTTCTTTGGCAGGACTTTTGGAGATGTTTGGGACTGGGAGTGGCACCTAAATTGAACATACAACTTCTTCAGAGAAATAAGTGGCAGTGTTTTGGACTGAGTAGAAATAAAGGCAGTATTGCTACAGAATAATTACAATTAAAAGTGCTTTGAAGCAGGACTGAAGCTCTGTGTTAATTCTTTGCACTGCTAAGTATTCTTGTAAGCTACAGTGAACATGGCTGCAGATTAGCCCTGCTTCAACTTTCTGCCTGCTTCTCAAGCTGCTATTCAGAGTCTTTCCTTGGCAAAAAAATATAATTCATTTATGTATATAGTGCTTAGAGAAGATGCTAAGGAGGGTTGCATTTTGTGAAAGTGTTACAGACCTCATATTTCATGGACTAGTTTAAAAAACACCCAACAAGCACAGCTCATCCCCAAGGCTGAGGATTTGGGATTAGTGATGTTACCTAAATTACACAGTAGTCATTACTCCAGTATCTTTTATGTCTAAATTCACTGAGTTTCATTTTCTGTTTTAAAAAGTCCCAACTACTTGTCACTTTTTTGTCATTGTTTCGGATTAATTTTTTTCCCATGTATTATTTCTGGCGTTTCACATTGTCTTTTATACTTCAGAACTGCTGCAGTTGCAGCTGTAAAAGTGATGACTATAGCAGCACCCTGGGTTACTCAGTGGGTTGCAGTAGTTGATCATAAGCTGCTCCTGGGTATGCTTTTTAAGACACTAATGTGTTTTAGGGCTTTGGTGTCTCCAAATTCATCTAAAGCCTCTCTGTACAGTGGAGGTAGAAAAGTCCTGGTACTGGACATTAGTTGTTCAGATGTATGAAAGATGCGAGGTCTGTTTTTTATTTTTACACTGTTACCCATTTATGTTATTGGTCACTGTTTACTACCCTAGAAAAAACATAATTTGAGGCCCACAGAAATAACAGTATCTTCCAAGAATCCGTAAGATGTAGCTGACTAGTAGAGTTTTTAGGGTTTTTTTAAAGACTTCTTTCTGGGAGCTAAGCATTTTTAATTGATTTTTGAAGGTGGTATTAGAGAGCAATTACTAGTGGAAGTTCCAATTAAAATGGATGTTTCAGCTATTCAGACTTCTTGTAGGAGTCAAAGATGTGGAGGAGGGAAGGTTGTATTGGTAATTAGTATTTTTGGAAGACTATAAAAATAAATAAAATGCTTTAGAAAGTTAAATACAGCAAGTTTTGTAGCATTTGAAAGAAACACAGGCTGTACACAGTGATACTGTGGAAGTGAGCAGGTAACAGGGGAATAAGGGACTTGGAAGAAGGCCTTTAATGTGGATTTCTCTTTGAGACAGCACAGTAATCCAAGCCAAAGACCTTCACCTCTGTGGTCTTTGTGTGCAGAGGATTTGTCTCCGAGGTGGCAAGTTCTTAAGGAATTGGACATTGGACTAATGAAGTCTAAAACAGTTTAGTTTGGATTTCGAAGTCAGAAGTTCAGACCGGGCCAAGATTAAATTAAAGCTAAGCCTGGAGTATGATTGGTTTCAAGATTTTAAAGATTCTTGGATTATATGAATTGGGGTCACTAGGAGAAGATTCTATACCAACTGCTATATTGAGAAAAACTAGAGTATTTTCACTACAGCAGTGTTTCATTTCCATCACCTTTGAAGCTGCAGTAAAAATTTTAACAGGCAGTGGAAAAAAAAGTCTTGCAAAACCAAATCATTGGCCTCTATATTGACTGAATAAAAAATTAAGCATTCCTGACTCCCATCTGCCTTCATTTTCTTTATCTTCCCTATTATACAGGTTTTTTTTTTTTTTCAACAGAATTGTCATACTCTACATCTTTTTGTAGGTCCTAGTGCTTTTGCAGGATTTTTGAGTGTAGAATAAGTTTGCAGGAAGAGATGAGCCAAACCTTCTTGGTGCTGTTAGCCAAATAAAAATTGTTTATAATAATTTCCTAAGGCATTCCAAAAGTTATGTATCAAAGTAGCATGTTTGCATTGGCTGCTTTGTTATGAGACAAGGCCTAATATGACCATTCCTTAGTCTATGGAAGAGCTTGAGTTGATTCTGAGATTCTGATTGGTGAGAGCTTAGGTGATTTCACCTGCTCTTTGACACATCTTGATGCTCATTCTAGGAACACAGAAAGTACTTTTACTAAGCTATTGATGAATTCAGTTTACTGCTTGAAACAATATTTGTGCACATTCATTGTGGAGCATGTCTGAGAAGTCAGTCCATGGCAAGATGAAAATAACTTTCTGCCTTTAATGAAAAATAGCACTATGAGTCCTGGTCTTTTTTTTTTTTTTTCCCAGTTTTTCTCATGCTTTACAAGGTCAAGAGACATTTCCTAAAAAAGGTGTCTGCTTTCAGAAAGTAGTGGTGTAGGGAAAGCACTGGACTAGGCAAAATATGGGAAAATTCAAGGCACATACTTGCTCAATAAATAAGTTCATCTCTCTTTCTGTTTCCTTGGTAAAATACTGTGTGTATAAAAGGTAAGCTTTATAGACTGGGCTCTGTCCTATATATTTCTATCAGAATTTAAAATACTGTCATAATATAAAAACAATTGTTGCATGGGTATTTCTGGTGCAGTACAGTGCTAGGTTTGGGGTGGGGGGGGGGGGGGGTTTGCCTCTTCTCCTAAATGTGTTTTTTTTCCTGTGAACTGATATGTGAAATGGGTGTAAATTGTTCTCAAGTCATATTTAGGAATGCTTTTCTCTGATCAGATTCCATTTTTTAAAAAGCATGATGGAGGTAGATTTATTAGGACTGCTTTTTATAGTGCTCACTTTAAATCTTTACTGAAGTGCACAAACCCCAAGTGCTTTCTCCAGGGCTGTCCAGAGTGAGACAGAACATATGAATTCATGGTTGGGTCAGGAACTGCAGTGGTGTCCATGGAAAACCTTCCACAACAAAAGCCATCGGCTCAACCAAAGTTAAAATAAAAGCCTATTGTGAATTGTAATTCTTGTCTAAAAGTCCTGCTTTTTTTCCAGTTAGCTAAGTAGGTTTTGTTCTGGCATATGGCTTTGAAATGTGTTGCGTATCACAAGGATTTTCCTCATGGTTTGAATAGCAGGAAGTTGCTTGCAGTGTTTCTGCTAAAATACAACACCTGCAATTTATATTTAAGGTTCTGCAAATGTCATTGTTTAAAGTATCAATTTTACAGGATTTTGTTCAGGCTATCTATTAAAGCTGCTGTTTTCCATCATCTTAATGAGGTCTACAAACCTAAACTTTGGAAAATTTTAATTTTTCTTCTTTCTGAAACCAAATAAAATCACAGTTAAAAGCAGTTGGCTGATAGTTGCTGTCGACTGTCATAATATCTGGAACTTAAAAATTCTGTTCAACTTTCCCTAGTATGTAAAAATCTAAAGTAAAACAGACAGTGGGATGTCACCATGACAGCTGACACCTCTCATAGCCTCAGGTCACTAGTGCTGTCATCAGTGCCGGTGTCCATGGGCTTTTCTCTTGTCTGAAGCTCAGATGAGCTCACCTGTCACAGTCAAATACATGGGGTATATAAATCTAAATGTTAACTGGTGTTTTCTTCATCTGATTTTACTGGGTTGATCTGAGTTGGCTGGCCTTGTTTTTCTTTAAAAAGAAGATCCAAATGAAATATTATTTTTCCTTCCTACATCTTCCCTTCCTCTGGAACTAAATCAAGTGCTGCTGCAGCATAATGTGTTTCAGTTATATAAACACTGATCTTCATCTGGTTAATTTTATTTCTCTTCCCAATCTTGTACTGCTCTCTTCAGTCTTAGTTTCTGCCTACAGGTAGAATTATTTGTGACCTCCACTTTTTATCTGTAATGCAGTTAATTATGGCTTAATACCTAAGAAGCAGGAAAGCAACAAGAATAATTGCTTGTCTGTGTTATTGGGGAAAGGTCTTGAAATGTGTGCCAACCCAGTTTAAATGCTTTGCTGTGCATGTTGTTGCAGATACACAATTACTCGATGTGCAGGTTAATGATAGGATGTTGGGGTGTCTTTGGTTTCTGTGTATTTGGTAGCTGGGGGCTACAGGAGTGGATTTTGTGAAATGCTGCCAGAAGCTTCCTCCATGTCCTACAAAGCCAATGCCAGTGGGGCCCAAGATGGATCTGCCCCTGGCCAAAGCCATCAACAATGATGGAAGTGTCTCTGGATAACAGAGTTAAGAGCATGGAGTGGGAGAGACAGCAGAAGGGCTACACAACAACTTCATCCAGAGAGAGGAGTGAGAATGTGTGAGGGAAACATCAGGGTCAGTGGAGAAGGAGGGGGAGGAGGTGATAGAGCAGAGATTTCTCTTCAGCCCATGGAGGTCCACAGGAGAGCAGAGATCCATCTACACCAGTGGAAGATGCTGCAGCAGAGCAGGTGGGTACCTGAAGGAGGCCCATGGGAAGCCAACATTGGCACAGGTTTTCCGTCAGGACTTGTGACCTGATGGGGACCCACACTGGAGCAGTTTGTGAAGAACTTCATCCTGAGAGAAGAACCCACATTGAAGAAGTTCGTGGAGGACTGTCTCCTGTTGGAGGGGCCCCATGCTGGAGCAGGGGAAGGGTGTGAGGATTCTACCCCTTGAGGAGGAAGATGTGTCAGAGACAGCATGGTATGAACTGACAGGAACACCCATTCCCCATCCCTCTGTGCTACTGGGGGAGGAGGGAGTAGAGAAAGAGTTGTAAAATTGAGCCTGGGAAGAAGGGAAGGGTAATTTTAAGATTTTTTTTTTTTTTTTTGGTCTCATTATCCTACTCTGATTTGCTTGGTTATAAATGAGACTAATTTCTCCAAGTCAAGTCTGTTTTTCCTGTGATGATTGATCTTTCCCTGCCCTTATCTCTTTATATTTTCTCCCCACTGCCCAGCTGAGAAGGGGAGTGATGGAGCAGTTTGGTGGGCACCTGGCATCCAGACAGGGTCAGCCCACTACATGGAGCTTGGCCTAATTTCAGCTAGTGCTTTTTGTTATCCTGGATCATGCTGATATGCCAATTGTCTTGGGTTCCAAGTGACAGCAGCTGAATGCTTTTGAAATACAAGGTCAATGCTCTAATGGCAAAAGGATTTTTCTGTTCAATTCTAGCACAAAGATTTTAGTAATTTGTAGAAGTCAATGGGATGATTAGAGCTGTAAATTTATTTTCAAAAAATTTAAAAACCAAGCTAAATCTACTTTTTCATGTACATTTCCTTGGGGTCATACACTGCATTTCAGCAGAGGAATTTTTGGTAACCATCCAGAAATTTAGGACTGGGGTTCAGTGTTACCACTCTTCTTCTCTAAGTTCTCATGGGTTGCAAAATATGTGTGAGCTGCCCCACTACTCATAAATATTCCATTTCACACCTGCCTAGGTCTGTTAGCTGGAACACGAGTGTCATATATATTAGAATGCATTTGGGGAAGAATAAACTGCCTTCCAAGAAGCAAAGAGATATTTCACTGTATGTTGCCTGTGCAAAGTGTGGTGGCTGCTTGCTCCATCTGTGTGCTTCAGAAGGGTCGGTCTGATTTTGGCACACCGTGTACTCTGTGGCATCTCTCAGGGTGTCACATTGCCTGTGGTGTCTCAAAGAGTAATGCCACTGGTAGGAGAATGGTCTTTATTTTCAGTTTTTAGAAAATTGGTCTTACTGACTCCATTTGCATTTTATATTAATTACAGAACTTTACAAATTTGGATATAAATTAAAGTAATGTGGTTTTATTATTTTTTTTATTGATGATGTGCTGCATTTTGAAAAGCATCATTGGAATAAACTGGCAGTTTTAAAGAGTGATAAACAAAAAAAATATTAAATAGTGATTTAAAAGTTAAGTAAGAAAAGATGGCCTGTTAGTGCATTTGATCAATTCATGTAATGGCAGCAGTTTCAACTAGAACTAGAACTGAAGTGAAAGAATGTAGAAAAAAATTTCCCATTAAAAAGATTCAAGAGACAAAGCTGTTTTGCTAACATACACAAAATGTACCAGCTTACAAGATACTGTAGGTCTTTTACAGACATAAAGGATATTAAATTAGAGACACTTAAAGTGGCCATAGGCATACGAAATCAGGAGAATCTGTAGATCCTCTCTCTCTGTTTAGGAGTGCCTGTATTTCTGAAAGCACATGTCTACGGCTGTTTTGCTTTGGGGATGTCAAGTTCTCATAAAGATTGAGATATGAAAGGAAGTAATTTGGGGTATAGCATGGAGGACATGGATCTTAAACAAGGGAGACAGAAATTGGCAGCAAATAGAGACAATACCTACAGTATCATATGGAGTATTATTTGGTCAACATAGGAATCCTTGTATAGGATGAAGGAAAAATGCTATTGCTTAAGGCAGGAAAAGCTGTACCAGTGAGTTTATATCCTTGGAGTGTTTCCCCTGTATGAGTGTTGATAGGAAAATGTAGTCATTTGATACTACTTAAGTAAGGAAAAAACACTGAATTTTAGGAGATACCGAAGACACATTTACCTGCATTAAAGGAGTATCCTTTTGGAGTTTTCTTTTTTTTTTTTTTTTTTTTCCCCACAAGATTTCCATGTTATATTTTAGAGGTGATTGAAGACTTTTCAGTAGGTTACTTCAGATAGGAAGGAGTGGTCCTCCTGGATGTGCAGTCTCTGTCACAGAGACAAATTCTTCAGAATATGCTTGGCAGAACTTCAGAATCAGTACCGACTTTTAATTTCTTTTCCACTTTTGCATCAGCTCTTGTAATGGGAGCAAAAGGAATTGATAAAAACCTGTATTTCTTTATGCAGCATGCAGCTTTCGAAGCTGTGGCTGTTTTAAAGTTCGTCAGAGCTCTTTCCTGAGCATCTCTGGAAAGGGATTGTATAATGAGGTGTTTCCCATGAGAGACACAGTTTAGCCTGAGGAACAAAGGTGCAAGTGCAGGACAGGTTTTTCAGCAAGGGGTGGCCAATAAAGGACGCTGCTGCAGTGCATTACCCTTCCTCAAGACTGAAAAATAATTACTGCCCTGTGCTGTAAGAAATACTTATTAAGGCCATCAAGTATCTGAAACCATTCTGGGTAGGGCAGCGCGAGAGAAACCTTTGAGGACTTCAAACTGTGGAGGTAACTGGGCACTGCAGGCACAGGCATGGCATAAGTTGGCATTAAGAGCTGGAAGTCGTGGCTGTGGGAAGCCTGGTGGGAGGCTTTCTCGTTGCTCTGATGGTGATGCCTAGGACACTTAATGCAACTCCCTTTTCCATTTTCCCTGCTTAAAAAACAATAGATGTTTCTATCGTGCTGCCACTATTCTGAATGGCTCATGAGCTTCCTCTTCATATCAAGACTGTAGCCTTTTCTTTCCAAGAAAAATGAGAACAATTCAAGTCCTGTTCCCTGAAAAATCATCTCTACAAAAGTTTGGGTAAATATGAAACATAAGCTTCTTGTTGGCTGCAGATGCTTTGTTTCTTCCTGGAGGTCGTTCTTTCCAGCCTCATACGAGTACTTTCTGCCTTAATTTTCACTCATATATATATCCTTGAATAAGATAAAATGCCATTCCATTGTTTCCTGATCTGTGTACATGGAATTGTTCAAATAAGTCTTATAAAATAAATATTACCATGCTGAGTCCTTTCTTTTTAATGAATGACTGCTGTACTTTTAGGCTTTTTTGTCTACTAAAATAAAAAGGTGTTGGTGAAATACGAATTCATTTTTACCTCCTCTGCAGCCCATTTAAACAGTGATGTGTAGAGAACTAGTGAGGATGCGGAAGAGAGAATTTGACAAGAGTAATTTCAGTGGACATCGAGAGGCATGACCAAAAATGGAGTAGGCATAGAGATGGGGATGGGAATTCCAAGACTGAATACAGTCTTATTTCCTGCCTTTGAATGTGGAGAAGGGCAGAAAGTAGACCAGTAGCTGCAGATGCAAGAGAAGCCAGGGAGTCTGATTTTACCTACTTTTTCTTCTTTTGCTCTTTCTGGAAAGCCCACTTCTGATACTAACACCAAAACCTTCTGTTCATGTGAGGCTAGTGTTAGTCCCTGGCTGTGTCTAAACTCCTGCCTTTGGCAGTACTCCTTGTGGAGGCGTCTCCATCTCAAAGCCACCTGGCCTTGGAGCAGGAAGGCAGTGATAGCTGCTCACCTCCATTTTGCTGTTCCTGCCTTCTCCATTAGACCACCCCTCCCCTGCCTCCTCTGTCCTTCTTTTCTATTAAACAGCTTGCAAACTTCCTCTGTTTAACCTCTACCTCGGTTACTATTTTTCCTCAGGAAGACAGCAAGACAACTGACTTCTGTAAATTGTCCAATTTTGTTGTAACTCTATCCATCCTTTCTGATTGTCTGGATTCACCTTGGTATCCCCTATCAATTTTCTGCCTCTTATCTTGTCACTCAGCTCTTCTATACCATGTCATCCTTCAGCTGTTGACTGCTGCTGCTTGTGATTCTGTAAAGACAATTTGTTTAATCTTTTTCCCATTTAAAGCTCCTTGTTCAGTATTAGTTAAAAAGTAGTGCAACACCTCAAGTCATTTGGCAGGCCTGGTTTTGACTATTCAATTAATAGAAAAAAGTTTTCCTGTTTTTTTTACACATAGAAAGATACAGAAAAAATGGTAACTCGAAATGTCATTTTTAAAATTGCATTTATTTTTCTGAACAGTGAACGTACTCTACCAGAGTTTAATGTTTCTGTGATTGTGTTTGAAATACACTGTCACTGAGATGCATGCCCTGTGCCAAGCATATTACTTGTAAGCAATAAATCAGCTTATCTTCAAACAAATGAAATCTGACAGCTGGCCTTTCATCACTCCCTATCAAGTGAACATGTCAGACTGTTCAACTCATTAACTCCTGCTTAAGTCAGGATCCAGTCTGGGTTTCATATGAAGTGAAGTCACGATAGCCTTTTAGCATCTGTTCCTTAAGGAAGTTCCCTAGGTTTCTCCTTCAGAAAGAAAGATTTGAAATCTCCTTTCCACTCAACTCCAAATCTTTAACCCTGGGGAGAAATTTGTGGGGCTGTTGGAATATTTTGCTGGCAGTGACAACAGGGAAATTATGGCAAATGGTACAAAAAGGTGTGTACCTTCTTGTTGTCCATATAGACAATTGTAGCATTGTGAATTATGCTGTTTAAAGAAAAGATGAAAATAAACTATTTTGGTAGCCAGCCTCTGACTTCTGAACACAGATTAACTTGGACTGAGGTGTTTTAAATTGCAATACCTGTTCCTTAGACACTTGGTAATAGCATATGGATCAATTGCCTCCTTTCTGTTGGCATATGTGGGAGGATGTTAGGGTACATGGATACAGCTTCTGCAGATGTCAAAAGGAAGCAGAGAGCCCTAAGGAAAGCTTTTCTAAGGAATGATCTGTTTATAAAGAGTTTTCAGCGGAACTCTGTTGTATGTGGGTCAAGCAGTATTAATTTTACTGTGCTAGATTTTGGACAATATACAGCATAGTCTTTTCACAAATCATTTATAGACTGAACTGGAACACAGACTGATGAGATAAAGAACTGGCATGTAAACAGGGCTGTCGAGTCTTCTACCTCTTCTAAGTAAGACTTGCAGAACTGACTCCTGTCTCACACTTCCCTGCAATCCTCTGCACCTTTTTGTGGTCTTTTTTTGACCTTTTTGCTTGACTCGAATTTATTCACAGGCATGCAATGTAATGCGTGAGAAGATGCCCAAGAGGTTTTCAGATAACTCGGGAGAGCAAAAATATGTCAAATTTTAGCAGACTTGAATGCAATGAAAGACCATGTTTATTTGTGGCAGAAAGCCCCATGTTAGCACGAGTGAATAAAATGTTGTTGATCCAAAAATAGAAGTAAGCATGAATTAAAAACAAACAGCAACTAATTCTCTGACTTTTGAAAAGTTTGGTTCCATATTGTGTATTTAAAAAATCTGAAGTTATTTGAAAATTACAGCTCAGAAATAAACAGGCTCAGGTTGTTTTATTTTGTTTATGACTGTGCCATTGCTTGTAAATGAAATACCCATTATGAATTTTCCTTAATTTTTCTTACCCCCTCCAAGTTCAGATTTCTTTGTAAGGTTAATTTTTGTGGCGTGCTATATGTAAGTCAAGAAACTATGATCTGAGTTAGATTCAGAGGGTTGGAGTAATAATGAGTTGGGTAAGTAAGGGAGCATAATGGAAAGAAAATGTCTGCTTGGCCTGTAAGGAATGAAAAACAGAAAAAGATGGCAAGAGTAAGATCAGATTCATAATGAAGTCCCAGAAGGTTCTGTGCTAGGACTTCATTATGCTCATAAATGTCTGGGAAGAGGGGGTCAGTTCTGGGTTGTCATCGTGTTTCCTATTGGGAAAGGCTATCCTAGAACTTGTGGCAAAGATGTGCACACGTATTTCATGATATAAAACAACTGGCCAGAAAGAAACACCAATACAACTTCTTGTCCACAGATGAAAAGTGGTGCACCTACCTAGGCATGTGATCATTTCTAAATCAGCTGCTTCTGTGAAGGTAAAAGAAATCTGGAAGCTGAAATGTGTTGTGTTTTGAAAGCCTCAGCTTCAATACTCAGCAGTGGTCAAGCACAAAAATGGGGTGTTAGAAGTGGTTTGGAGCCAAAACAGCAGATGCTGCTGATGCCTACAGCACTGGAGTGCCATGCACACTGCTCAGGCTGTGTCTGCAGTCCTGCCCCACTCTGGTTTTGTTCTAATGTACAGAGAAGAGTAGAGAATATGAATGAAACCCCTGAAACTTATTCTAAGACAAACTTTTCAGCATGGAGAGGAAAGCAACCAAAAGGTAGTAGATGGAGTTCAGGTCCATACAGCCATGAATGATGTGGCAATGTTAAGTAGGGAATTACTGTTTGATGTTTTTCATCACATGAGCAATAGA
Organism: Rhipidura dahli; assembly: GCA_013399225.1. NCBI lineage: Eukaryota > Metazoa > Chordata > Aves > Passeriformes > Rhipiduridae > Rhipidura > Rhipidura dahli. The sequence continues at coordinate 148,124 of VXAC01005302.1, forward strand.
TGATAGATCTCAAATAGAAATAGACAACAGTTTTTACACTTAATTGCCAAATGTAATGTCACTTCTCATGAAAAAATGTAAACCCTTAAAAATCTCACTAGATTGTAAACTGTGCACTGCTAATGCATGAGTTAAACCTATGTGACAAGCAGACAGGTAACTTTCATTCTGAGCTAGCACAACTAATCATGTTTTTCAGTTCCTTGTTTTGAGTTTCCATCTCAACTTTAAATTAAAATGCTTATGGCCATATAAAGGTCATATGTGATACCTGTTATTTAAGATGAAGAAACTTAAAAAGGCCTGAAAGTTACCATTGTATGTATGTGTGTGTTAAAAGTCTATTTTCTATTTAGAGGAAAGACCATAAATTTCATTTGAATATAAAGCTACTTTCTCTCAGCATTTGGACTCTTGCCCTAGTTATCAGAGTCAGAGTTAGCAGCATCAAATAAGTTTAGACTTCAGTCATGATGATCAGTCTCTCAGAGAGATTATTTTTCTCATTAGTGTCATATCACAGTGGAAATATATATTTTTAATTGAGGTTGGGTATTGCAAGGGAAAAAGAACAGTTCCTGCTCTTCTTAGGTTGTTGCAAGCCTGCTGGCTGAGGGGATGCTGCTGCTGTTTATGTACTCTGTGACAGAATGATCATTGGAAGCCCTTGGCTCTGCTCATTTCTTTTAAAGATAAACTGTAAAAAGGAAATGTGCAGGGATGTTTGATATATTGAGAGAAGAGAGACCAAATGTAGAAACAAACTCTAACTTTGCAGAGTGTGCCAATTATATTGAGTTTATAGCAATCCTTCTAAGAGTTGTAATAAATATTTTCTAAAACTTTTTTTTCTAAATCTGTGTTTTACTAGAAAAAAATGCCTTGAGTACAAAAGATAGAACTTGCTGCACTCCAACTTCTTTATATCCAAAAAGTCTGTGTTGGCAAGAGAATATGAATGTAAAACAATTTTTGACACTGGGCAAAACACGAAGATTGCCTTTGCTACAGATGGTGTAATCTTTACAGATGAGTTGACTAAAAATCTCACAATAGACTGGTTTGGAGGTAGGTATTTCTCTGCAGAACAAAATTTGGAACATCTAGAGATCTTATCTAATGGCTCAGAAAACTACTTACGCCTTTACTTTTCATCAAGATGAGGATACTTGAGCAGAATTCACAAGTTTCTTTTTAGGCTTTTGGGTTCTGTGACTGCAAGCATTCTTATCTGTGCTGATTAAAAGATATGTCATAAATACAAGTTTTGGCAGGGTAAGAGGGAGAAGGATATTTGTTCTCCCAGAACTGAGGAATTGTATTCATTTTTCATGTTCATGCTCTAGCATTGTGGGAGAAAAATATTTGAAAGGGTTTCAAAGGGTCAGTGGCCTATTGGGACAGACTCCCTTTTCCAGGGCCAGACCAACTCTTGGCATAGGTTTGCCTAAAATTTCAGCCTCCAAGAGATTCTGCAACTCCTCTGTGGAACATTTTCCAGTATTTTACTGTTCTTGCAGTCAAAAGTTTATCCTAAAGTATAATCTAAATCCTCCTTGCTTATCATTAAATTTCTTCCTATCCTAGCAGTGTGTCTTTTTTTCTCATGTAGTAGTATATACAGATGTTTATGGCCAAGTCATTTTTTTCCCCTCTAGACTAAATAACTCTGGCTTGCTGAATTTTATTCAATATGTCATATTTTTTATACATTTTTCTTTGTTCTCTGTCTTTCTTGGACTCTACAGCATCTCCTGTCCCTGAAAGTCTGTTGTTCATACCATTAAATTGCTTGAAGTCTCCCTGGAATGCTTTTTGGTCTGAGCTATCTAGCACATTCCTGTTTTAGAGAAATGTTTGATTTACTTGTTTAGATGTCACCCGAGGGTCCAGAATGATTAGAAATCTATGGAACATGATTTGTAAGGTTCTTCTTGCTTGTTATGCCTATCCTTGTCTGTTAAAGATTTTAAAGAGCAATGACTTTATTATATTTGTTTTGGGCCACTAAAAAAAAAATTTCTGTTAAACATTGAGCCCAGCTTCCAGTCCCTGTGGATCCCTGATGGAAATGCTGTGTTTTCAAGGTGATTTCCCAATTGAAGCTATTGTTTGGGAGCTGTTATTCTGCCATCTTAATCCAGTTATTATGTGCCTTAGTGATGCTGAATACTGCTGATTTTTTAATCAGAATGCCATGCTGTAACAACTCAAAGTTTGTCAGGTGCATCTATGTAGTTACCTTAATCAACCAAATTGTTATTTCATCAGAGAGTAAAACCAGGTTTATTTGACAAAATAGATTTTTTCCACGGAATTGCATCGACCAACCCTCATTATATACAGATCTTCTAATTCTTTATTTCCTCAGTGTATTGCGTTTATCAGGAGAAGTGTCAGACTAACTAAATTTATCTGTCAATGTTATCTTTATCTGAGATGCTATTTTGTTTTCAATTGGTACCCTTCCAGACTTAAAAGATTTTATAGCAGCCAGACATTTATATTTCAACAAGATAGACTGTTTTTCAGTTTCGTCTAGGGTTTTGGATGATACTTATCCAGCTCTTCTGATTTTACAAGTGTACAGGTTTTTTTGGGGTTTTTTTTGGTTTTTTTTTGGTAGTAACTACTTCCCAATACTCTCTTCAAAGGACTGGAATGCACTCTGTCATGACTTAATGCAGTGTCTTCTCTGCCACTTCTGAAATGAAGGACAGACAAACCTTTTCTGCCTCTCTATTAAAAAATTGCCATACTTATCCATAGAGAACCCACACTACTGCTTTTGCTCTTAATTTGCTTAATATTCAGTATCCTGAGTCATTGGAAGTGGGAATGTTCCTTGATCTTATTTATTTGTTTGGTTTTTTTTTTTTTCTTCTACAGCTACTACTCATTAATCTCATTTCTATTTATGTGATTTGATAAAAGATGCTTTAAATTGCTTTTTTTTAAATCAGCAAACCAAGGATGACTTTTAGCCCATGTTATCTTAATCATCCAAGTCACAGGTTCTGGACAACAAAACCCCCTGTTTTTTTCCAATCAGTTAGGCCCATAGTTATGGAAGAAATATGTAGCCACTGTCCTGTTCTTTATCCAGAAGACAAATTAAGCATTCCATAAGTAATTTTGCATTTTTGCTTTTTTAACATGATTGCATAGAATGTTTTAAAAACAGAAGCAGTGAAATGCAGCTGTTGGTTTCAGCAAAAAGTCAGGCATACATTTCCTGTCTTGAAGTGTGGAAAAGTGAAAGCTCAGTCACTGTTCAGTGATGGAAGAGTATTGTTCATTCTAGTGGAAGGAAAGAAGGAGAAAATGGCAATTGAGGAAAAAGTCTGATTCTGTACAGATCTCTGGAGTATAAATGTTTGGGTTGCTGGTGAGGCAGATGGGCAAAGGGGCAAATGCGGTTGAGCTGCTCTGAAATGTCAAATGTACCTGGAGAGGTCCTGAATTAGATTGGCACTACTTGGCATTTTAACTGCTCTTCTGGAAGAAATATTACAGATGGGGGGAAAAAAGAGAGTGAAAATGCTTTTCAATAATGCATTGTTGCCTGTAATTAAATTCCTTGATACTGATATTTTTTTGTCTTCCTTTCTGTGTGGAAGTAGCATTTAAATACATGTTTTCAGTTGGGTTGATCAGAAGCTAGAATTAGGGATTCTAATAGATTCAAATAGATTACCTAATAAAACTGAACTTGGAGTTTCCCTCTGCTTGGAAGAGGTTTGTTGTGTTGGATAAAAGCATAGACAAAGAAATGTGCAAAGAAAATTGATTAAATCTCTCCTAAAGGCCCTTGCAGCAGACTTCTTAAAGTTGCACAGGTATGCAGAAAGTTCCTGTTGCCAGGGCACAAAACAGGCGGCTCATGTACAAAAGCAATCAGGCCTGTAACAACTGTATGACCTTTTCCTTGAAATGCTTGTATGAGATTGTTGCCTTGGAAAGTGGGAATTTTATGGCACTGTTTTGCAAGCCAAGCCTTTGAAAACTATCAGATGAGCTCCCCAGTCCTCCAGAGTCTGTGAAGGTGAAGAAGGAAAGAGGAATCCTTGAGCTGGAAGGGCATTAGACACACTTCTGCTGCCCAGCACCTGTCCCAGAGGACAGTCTTTGGTGCTGCTCTGTGGCTCTTTCCAGGTGAACTGTAATGTGACATGCTTGTTTTTTACAGGCACCAGCCCAGCACCTTTTAGGAACTTTGGAAGGGCAGAGAATTGTCAACATTTAAGTCATTTAGCATGCCCTCCTATGAGCAAAGCAATGTGTATCCTGCTGGAATAGTGGCTCACTGACAGATGCTGAAAATCCACAGGTGTTCCCTGCGTCTTTCAGATACATAATAGTCATTTAGGGTAAACTAAAGTCAGAGTGTTTAAGTGTTTTGGATTTATCATTTCCCGTGTACATACTGATATGTGGGAGAACTCCTCTGGCTTTGTCTTCTATATCCTGCTTTATTAGCAGTTTTCTGGTCAGAGAGGGAAAAAAAACCCCTATGTATGATCAGCAAATTCCATCCAAATCCAACTGCCTCTATCCTCATCCGCAGTTCTACTATTGCATGAAAATTAAAGTTGACAAAAGGATTCCATTTTGCTCCTGTTTCTTCTAAAGGGCACCTTTTGGGAAATATTATTTTGACATGCCTGTGAAAGCCTCAGTTTTTGTCTGTGCTGCTGTCACAAGAGCACACAGTAGCGATTTCCACAGTAGTTTTAAATTTTCAAGGTACCACTGGGAGCAGTGTCTCTGCAACAGCACAGGCAGCAGGGGCTACTTTGCCTTCCCAGGCAGGCAGCCACTCCCACAGGAGAGGCACCTCCTTGCTTTCCCTGGCAGACTGTTGTGATGCTGTGTGCTGCTTGTTCCTAGCAGTTCCTGTTCACCTTATTGTGGTGTCATACTTGGCAAAATTAAAGAAGTAAGAAAAAGCTTTCAAAGCAAAAGAGTTCTCTTTCAGGAATTTTAATTCCTGTAAGTTCAGAGTGAATCAGTTAGCATACAAATCTTGTGCTCAATTGTATCAAATAATGTCATGCTTCTCTACCAGTGTATCAAGATGTAGCTGGAAGGCCTTACTTATGTTGAAGAGGAAATGAGTAAGAAATACCTAGTGCATGTGCTCTTTTTTTTTCCTAGATTGTCTCTCAGTTATTTTAAACCTCATTATAACTGGAACCATGCACTGCACGAACTGAAAGGGTCTGTGAATAGAAAATGGCAGTCAAGTTCCATTGCAATCAGCAATACTGTTTTTAGGTCTGCTGAGTACTACTATTCAAAGGTTTTCCGTGGTTAAAAAGAGATTGCTATAAATGTGATGGTAGAAGCTGAGAGAAAGCAGTGAAATTTCTTCTGGCATTGCTTGAAACAGGCTTTAAGTACTCCTGCTGAACTGTGCTGGGAGTTGCTGGATTTTGTGTCAGGGGCTTAAATTCTGTTCAAGTTTACCTTAGAGAAATGGCCTCTTTTCTCATCACTTTCGTTACCTTTTAAGAGTAGCAAAGTCTTTACTAGAAACAGAACTGTTGCTTCTAATATCCCTCTCTTTGTGAAGTGTTGGAATTTTATAGTATTCCTCAAATCACTCTTTTCAAGAAGCTCTCAGAGTTTGGTAAAGAACCTAGAGGCACTATTTTCTGAATACATACCCCTTCTGTAGGAGATGAGCAGTACTCAAGATTCCTCCAGGCCTGAAGGTCTTCTGGGGCACCTACACAGTCTGAGAAGCGCAGCCTGTTCTCACAAGGCAGAGGAAATGCAGCATTTGTACTTCTGTCCTGAAGCCTCCAGCTGCCCTACTCAGCCCAGCAGTAACCACACCTGGAAGGGTAGGTCAGGAGGATTGCATTATAAGCCAGCAATACAAGGGAAATGGAGACACTGTCAGAAGATCAAGACCCCAGAGAGGGCTAAGTGGCATTCACTTAGAGAGCAAGGTAAATAGAAGGTGCTTGGCAATTGCTCTGTCTGGTTTTTGATGTGGAGGAATAGCCAAGACCAGAACTGTGTAATAGAAGACTTTTTCCATGGAGCAAAGTGTTCAAGTTTTGAAGCCAGTGAAGATCCCTAGGATGGTTCAGGGCTTTACTTAGGTGAAACAGGGAACTCTTTATATGCTGCCTGTAAGTTTTCAGTCAATTGTAAATTAGTAGAAAAGTAAATTCTATTATTATTCTATTATTAATAATAAATTCTAATAACATTTTATGAGTAGAATAATCAATTAGTAGATTAATCAATAATCAAGACTCAACATGTGATGCATGCAATTGTGGTAAAATATAGAAAACCTTTAGATGCAGCTGCTGTTCTCTCCCAAACACAGGTGAACACACATTTATATTATTCTGTCATTTCTTTGCTTTTGTCTCTGTAAGGTCACTGTGGCTTATATCAGAAAAACAGTCTGCAAAATTTACTTCAGAAAGAACTCTCCTGTTGCTTATAAGAATATTTTTAAATGTTGGTAATATTCATTCAAGATGAAATCACAGATCCGTTCCTTCTTTAGTCAACTGCAAGCCAGTCCTGGCAATAAGGTCCAGGTGAGTAATCACTGGGAAAATCTACCAAACCTTGGATTATTCATCCAGAAAGATTTTGGCTGTTGCATCCTCTTTTGTGCTTTTGAACAGTGCTGTTTCCTCCTTTATCACTCTCTGCCTCATTTGTTGACCTTCTTGCTCTTGTGCTTTGCCCCATTCCAGCTCTGCACCCCTCAGCACTGTGCTCCAGGCAGTTGTAAAGACAGGAGCAATCCCTGATGCTTGGTTCTCTTAGTGGTGCCGTTTTAGCCGCATCCCTTTATGACCCGATCTGAATGCTCTGCAGGGTAAAGCAATGGAGGAAAACTGGCCCATTTCACAGGCTCTCGTTGTCTCTGACAGAAGGTAAAAAAGGAAAGGCATCTGTGTGCCATACATTTAAATGACTCAGGCAAGGCTGAAGTTCTGACAGGGCAGGACAGTTGCTAGAAAGCAGTGGGCAGTAGGACAGAAGCTCTGCTTTGATCTTATTGGACTGACTGTCATTCTAGAAAGGAGCTGAGGATCAGCAGGGAAGAATAAGGACTTACTTTTGATGATAGAAAAATGCTATCTAAAGGAAATGAGGTCACAGAAAGGGACTGTAGGTTCTTCATGTTGAGCTTAAATGTTTGAGCCTGATTGCTTGTCTGGACATTGCAATCCTAAGATTACAAAAAAAAAAAAAA